>BQNB010023265.1:18700-61996 GCA_026074375.1 Tanacetum coccineum | reverse complement strand
AATTCACCTACATCTCACGCAGAGTGAAGAGCAAAGTAATTGCAAGTGATCTCAACCAATTGGATGACATGACTTAAATTTAACGGATATTATTTTTGATAAATACATGATTAAAAAGTGTGTACGAGGAAGCATGCATTCATTCTTTGTAGCACAAGTTAAAAAACTATTTTTAACTTAAGTATAATACTTGTTTTTATGTGTGTAAAGTTGTTCATTTTTATGACTAATATATATAACCTAGGTGGAATAAATATTAGTTTGAACAATACATAAATTAAATAACAATCATAACATTTATTTAGTGTTATTTATATAAAAACAAGTGTTTAGTTTCAAATCATATTTAAACTTTAAACTAAATCAAAGATTTAGTTTCTAAAATTGGTTTGTGTTTTGTAATTGCAAGTGATCTCAACCAATTGGACGGCATGACTTAAATTTGACGGGTATTATTTTTGATAAATACATGATCAAAAAGTGTGTACGAGGAAGCATGCATTCATCCTTCGTAGCACAAGTTAAAAAACTATTTTTAACTTAAGTCTAATACTTGTTTTTATGTGTGTCAAGTTGTTCATTTTCATGACTAATATATATAACCTAGGTGGAATAAATATTAGTTTGAACAATACATAAATTAAATAACAATCATAACATTTATTTAGTGTTATTTATATAAAAACAAGTGTTTAGTTTCAAATCATATTTAAACTTTAAACTAAATCAAAGATTTAGTTTCTAAAATTGGTTTGTGTTTTATTTTTAGTTTTATAAAAACATTTGCAAGTTATATACATTCCAAGCATATATAAAAGCAAACAAAACAAACACAACCATAAGTATGCAAAGCCTCAACCGATGAAAAACCTATGCTTGGTCTCGTGAGCCATCACGAGAACCAAGAAGTCAACTAAGGGTTAACCACACAACCACAAGGAGGGCTCCCACTTGCTCCAAGAACCATCTTGAGCAAGTGAAACCCTTAATGAATATGATGTCCAAAACTGCCATAAAATTTCAGCTGACATAACGGGCCTGAAACTCCTAGAAGGAGTCTTCCCCAATCTGAGCTCTAGTTGAAGAAGTTGTATCCCCATGAGTTTTGCACCTGATCCAAAAAATTCAGCCTCTAACTCCTTATAGAACTCTGGGAAATCCATTTTTAGTGGAGGTTACTCCAGCAGCTCCGAATTTGACTTTATGCCTTTAACTTTTGCGCCATTCGAATCCAAACATCGGTTACAATAATTTTATGATTAAATACATTTATCCTATCATCTAACTACTGTAAAGTGCCCAAACAATGGCTACAACAAAAATTAAAACCATACAAAAAGAAGCCGAAACAATGGCAAAACCCAAAACTGAAATTAAATGCAATATCAAGCGAAACAAGTCACAAGTGGTCATGGTTTTCATCGGCTTTGCATACACAACATAATAATACCATAATATCATGTATTAACAAGGTGTTGGCTAAGTCCATGGCCAAACATGCATGTATTTGCCATGGAAACAAAATGATTAACAAGAAATAAATTGTTTAGCCAACGAATCGAAGAAATAAATTAACTAGAATTAAAACCCCGATTGGTACGTGTAACCAATGGCTTAAGGATCACTTAGTACTATATTAAAGACCTTATAACAACCATATTAATTCAGAAATTAATGCCCAACTGGCTGATTTAAAACCGATTCAAGAATCGTTCCAAAACACGCGATTTAGGCTCTTTTACATGTACCCGATAACAAAACCAATTAAAGTATGCATAACAAATGGATATGGGATCGAAATAATCACAGTTCATAGATCCCTATTATGGGTTCGAAATTAGAGATGTTTCAAAAATAGGCCCTAGGGGCTATTTTAAAATTATCCTTTTGAATCCATCAAAAACATGCGTTTTTAGCCATTTTTACGCATACCGGATGATCATATGACATCATATGTTGGCTCTGATACCACTGTAGGTGATTTGACAATTAAATAACATATTATTAATAATTAAACGCTGTGGATAAATCACCAATCAATGGATCTATAGAGTCATATGATTAATCTAAGTATAAAAATAGACAAGAAGGAGGTTAATACCTTTGTAGTATAATCGGTAGAATCAAATAGTGACATTCACTTTAATACGAAACACCCAATGAAACCAAGTGATAAATGGAGATCACCTATATGATGTATCCACACTACACTTCCTTGTATACCAAATAGATGTTAGTCTTAACCCCGTAACCTTGAATTTCACCTTGAATAAGCTAGATACAAAGTGATTGAAAAACAAGAACACAAAAACTTTAGAAAGAGTGTGTTTGTGCCATGTTTTTATAAGAGGGAGGAGGGGAGAGTCTTTTGGTAAGTTGTTATCAAATTAATTGGTGATCGAATTAGGGAGTTCATTCATTATCCTTTTATAATAAAAACAATCATTATCCCCTCCCAATGACCAATTAGTGGCTGGCCCCTATATGGGCGCATATAGGCCCCTCTTTTGTTTTCCAAGGTCCATATTAACGTAAGTACAATACTTTGTTATTTATAATCCCAATAGTTATCCCGTGTTACGTTGGTTATTTATATACCGTAAATACAATAAACACGATATATAAAATGGTACCTCAATTTATATGTATGTGACCCCATAGGCGCATATGTGTCTAGCCATATAATTATTTATTTGGCACGAGCATACTCCAACAAAATGTTGAGGGGGAGCATTTCTGAAAAGTAAAACAAACAAGGTACAAATGTTTTGACTTATGTTACAAGTACCTTGGTTGAGCTTTTTTTCAAATGGTTTTAAGGGTGAGAACAATACCAAAAGACCGACCGTGTTTGTAATTAATTAGAGTTATAAGGTGGTTAAGATTAGGTATTTGTTCCATGATCCAGCCAGAACCGAAAAAGAATCTACATAGGGAATTTCATTTAGATGTGAAATAGAAGTTCTTAGGTATGGATACAAAAAAGGGAGGAAAAGTGAGATAAGGGGAAAAGATGCAGACTAAGACAGAGCTAGCACTAGAATAAACCTAACAAGGTGTTAGTGATGAAGTCTTGGTAAGCATTGAAGGGGATGAAGAATTAAAAGAAAATGTAAAGATAAAGGGTGAAAAGAAAGAAGCCCTCCTTACACTTAGGCAGAAATCGGGTCAATACATATGCTATCAGAAACAATGAGTTGTTGTCTGGTATTGAAGATAGTCATCATGGACCCAGTGATGCAATGCACAACCCTTCCCAGCCACTCAAGGTCTCTCAAAAGACTATTGTTTCATTTTCTCACTGAGATTAAAACTCATTTTATTCGACTTCTCACTCCGAGTAGTTGTTTTAAAAAGGTGGCCAGTTGCTCTAGCCTTCGATTACTAAAACCTTAGTGCATTATCGAGTCTGAGCCTTATAAAGTGATCATTCTATTATATCTAATAGGATACTTATCCAAAATATGCTTGATGATTCACACAATGTGAAAACAAGTAATATCTCAAGAGTCTTACGCATTATCCTTGTGATTTTTCCAGAACATTAGAGTGATGCTTACAAGTATTCACAGTGATGATAGAAATCCTTCTAGAGCAAACATCAAACAAGGCTTTGGTGGTAGGTGTCTTTCTTTCTGTTGTTCTTGGTGAGTTTTCGCTCTATCACGGATCAAACTTTGTGATAATGTAATTTCCGATTCGGTCCACTTTATTTGAATTGACGATGGAGATTTTGAAAGAAGATAAAAATGTTGTGTGTTATCATAACCCGTTTGCAAATGTCTTAAATACAACCGACCTAATTTACCTAAAATCAAATTTGTCAATCTTTTACCATGGGGAAAGTCCTCACAGGGCCTATCTGGAAATAGGAAAAAGCTGAATAATGTAAATATGACGTCTTAATCGGGAAGATAGTGAACTTTTCCGATTCAACTCTCTACCGTGTTGTTTGCTTTTAAGGGACAGTATTTCAGTAATGAGAACGGCTGAATGTGCCAGCTAACGAAAAATCGTTATCATATGTAGTTTTCTTGGAATTCTTCTTGATCAGACAAGGCACTTAGTTATGTACTGAGTTTAACGGGGAACCGTGGTTATTACCACCGTATTCGATGAAGTAACAAAGAAACTTTCGTCTATATATGTTGTTTATCACTAACCCATTCATGCAGGTTTCCTGACGGCAACTGCAGTTAACCGATGACAAGTGGAAGTCAATGCCACATGCTCATACCCAACCAACATATGTAAAGACATCATAAAAGCTCAAGTACATGCTCAAAAGGACTTCCTGTACTGCTCTGCACCGCAACGTTTCCTTGAATTGAGTAAATTATTTAAAAGTTAAAAGTTGTTTTTAAGCATGAATATGATCCGTGTTCGCAGCATTTCAAGAAAGACAAAGGAATAGGTATTGAAGCATGTCGGTCCTAAAAGTCACAAGATGATTTCTGTGCAATGAAGGCAAATATTACATGATGCGAAAAAGCAGATTTATGCGTTGTGTGTTATGTATATCAGATAGCTCAGGCAGGATTTTGCGTTTAGATTTATACATATTATTAATATAAACATATGTTCAAGTTGTAAAAAACAAAGTTAGTGCTCATAAAAGTACTTGTTAAAGAATAGATTTAAAACTACAAAAAATCGAGGAGTTCACAGGATTAAAGATTAAGAAAAACCTAAGACTACGAGCAAAGAATTGATGGACATTCATAGAATAGATTAAGACTTGAGTTATTTTTGTAATTAGAGTGACTCCCTTAGGGGGATATTCGTTAGTAAGTCGATGAGAAATGACTCAGAGTATAGCCAATTTATCCTTAGAAGATATAGCTCGTAGCATTATATTTGGAATACTTACAAAGAACTTAACTGAGTCAATCATAAGACCACCCTTTTGTTTTGGACCGGCCTGTAGGATGGGATAAATACGCCCTCTACACCTTGAAAAGGGGTTGGTTGGTTCATTTTCTATCAGAATACACAATTTCGCCTTCTTTCTCTCTTATTAAACGTGTTACAACCCTCCTTTATCTCTCTAGCTTTTCTTACCTTTCATTTGTTAAGTGTTTGATACATCTATCTCTTCCAGGAGATTTTTACCACATATATGATCAGATTGTCTATCAAGGACATAATGTGAGATACATTCTGTTCATTTTATGTTAATTAATCATTCTAGGTTAGATATGTAATTTTGGGTATATCCACGTCTACTCAATTATCACCTTGATCGTTTTTGTGAGAGTTAATTAAGTTTTAAGGTATCAAAACAATGAAACAATAAATCGATATATAGTTTGACTTACCCTTGTTTGGACATACTGTAAAATGTGGTATTCCATAAGATTGATCTTATACTTTTTATGGCTGTTCTATTATATCCAATAACTTAAAGTTTTAAAACGTAATCTCAAGGATGATCATACAGTATTATTAAGCAATTGATATATAATAACTTAAACAAATATATTGTCATCCTATTATATGTCTATTGAGAAGTCTAATGACTTAATTTGTATGTACTTACACGTAGACATTAAATGTTTTCTAATATCATATACTATGCGTTGTGAAGTAATTTGGACCAGTAGTCAATGTTCTTCATGTACATGTTTTAACAAGATAGAACAATACATGTACTTTTTACTTTATGTTATATGTCTTTTTAGTACAAGTGAAGGAAACTATAATTGTACATGTCTTGACATTAGAAGGAACTTAACAATTTTATACCTAAAGTAAAAATATAGTAAAAAAAGTTTAAAGTTAGTTTCAAAACATTCCTGGTTATAATTTCCAGAAATAAACAATAATCATGTTAGTCTTATCTTTTTTGGTTGACACATTTCTTAATAAGGCATATCATATATTAAATGTGTAGGAGTCTAGTAGAGTATTAGTTTTCTTACTTTACAGTCAAGAATAAAAAACTACATTAGTCATTTTGATCTAAAGTTGTTTTCCTTGCACATAATAAAGATTTCTCACTTCGATACAGAGCTTTCCAGTCAAGAAACCATTAGTCATATTGTTCTAAGTTGTTCCTTGCACACAATAAAGATTTCTCCCACTTGTACAAGGTATAACTTCTTTGCATAAAACAACACCACACTAGTTAGTTTGTTTGTATTAACAATATGGCAGTGTCAAGCTCATAGCTAGTATATATAGAACTCTGTCTATTAATAAGGAATCGTGCATAACTATCAAAGATAACATTAAACAGAAGCGACATCTCAAAGGCAACAAGTTATCAAAGATAATACACAGTGATTCTTTACTAAATAAAGATGTTTCACACATGAAAAGTAATTTATTATTTCAAGCCAAGCTAGAAATAAAATAGGACGCATATAAGGAAACAACTCATAACTCCCACTGAATTCGACAAATTGCAAGTTTGTCATTTTCATGTATAAAATGCACACTGGATCTGGCAACATTATGAGTGTTCCTTCACTAGGGAAAGTAATTGCAATTTATCTTTCCATTTATTAAATAGCTACACATTATTGCAAATGTGAGTCACATGGACTAGTAAGCAAGTACTTTAGAAATGCATGTAAGTGTGTTCAAGTTCTAGCCATCTTAGCTATTTATTAACTTGAAAAATTGGCATGCAACTCCTCCTTTATCAGCTCACTTTACCTCAAGGGTGTGTAGCGTTTCTTACTGGTTTAAGGAAACAGCTATAAACACAAGTTCTCTAGTTATTGCCTTTTACAGTATTGCGGTGATATTTTCGTCTTTCAATCAAACCTCATAAATATGTCTTGTTTACAACAAGATATTTTATTCTTGGTAGCTATAGACATAAGTTCTCTAGTCATCCAAGTTTCTTATTATGATTCAAAGATTTCAAAACCAAAAAGGATATTAAAGCAATCTTGAAAGAATAAGAAGCACAATTAACTTAACATGAAGTTTGGTATGAGTTCGATTAGAATTTAGGATAATTCTTTCATTCCTATTATAACTTTTCCTGCAAGTGAAAAGTATAGGAAATAGTCTTATCTTCCAAAGGAAAATAGACACAGTTTGTCTTCTATAAGTAAGAACAAACCCCTGTTTATGGTATACGTTGCATTAATACATTAAAAGAGCTTGAAAAGTTCATTTTTAGTATTTTAGATAATTCATCCCTTAAAAATTAACTACCCATGTTTATATGAATAAACAATTAATTTTAGAAGGGGCTAAGATCTAACTTGACGTTCTAACATTAATGCAGTTGATCTACTAGAAATGGTTTAACTCAAAAGGTAATATGCGAGAGATAATTGCTAACATGTGCAACTCTTAGCCATTATGGGGCACAAAGCAATACAATCCAAAATTATAATGTCAAGTAGCCTGTTTCACCCCATTGTATGCCTCGGGTCGAAGGTCTGACCAACCATACTCAATATAAGTCGTCCAATACAAAATCTATAATTTTATAGTCTCAGTTCTGACCATACGATTGTTATATTATCTTGTTTTGTAATTCACCTAAGACTGTCTTAAAGTAAAAAACAAACTCAAGTGATTCCATACTTGGATGGCATACAAACTTAATTTTATGGGTATAATTTAATAAAAACAGTGTTACCAAAATTTATGTATAAGAAAGCATGCATACAACCTTATGACACCTTTTAATTTTAAAACCTTTATGGTTTTACTTGTTTTAAGATCTTTCTATTATCCCTCAATTTTATAAATTTTCATGCCATTTATAAAATTAAGGTTGCCATTTTTACAATATTTCTAAATATAAGTGATCTTACTACGGATAAAGTTAATTCCCGGGGAAGTAATCAACCTAGTAATGATTAACGAGATACTTAAAATACTGTTAAAACTGTTTATGTAAATATTATGTATTCTTGCATGTTCCGTCGCGGGTTCCCTTGCGGAAACCTCTAAACCCCTGCGTTATAGAACGTTTGCAAGAAAATTAAATAAATTTTTACATATATAGTCATGATTTGCAAAGTGTATGTATCCTATACACACAATAAAATATCATTGTACTTTATTAGCTATATTAATTTTAAAAATCATTTTTGCATAATTATATAAAATCGACATAAATATAAAACATTCAAAACATATTGAACAAAATTAATCATACTAAACTAGAATCAGTTATGCAGTTGATTCAAAAAAAGGGTCTTCCCGAATATTGCAATTAAATAATTCTCATAACAAATTCTCACGCATATAAATATTTAAGCTTCATAAACCATGGTTACATGCATGTATGTCACACCCCGACAATGGCGGAAACTCGGGAATGCAACATAATGATCATCTATAAAACTAGGGTTACAAAATAGACAAAAAAATACATTGCACTAAACTCCCAAGTGCTATGTAAGACCATCCACCTTGAACAAACTCAAGTGATGTCCCAAATCGCAACTAAAATCCACAATCTCTTACAATTATTCATATGCCTACACAGGGGACCATAATCCAAACTTAATCCAAAACATCCAAATACTAGAATTAAACAACAAGCATACAAGACTTCAAACGAAATTCCACACGGGATACTTCTAAGTCTGCTATTAATCACCAAACTACTCTTCTTTCACTTCACCTGAAAATGATACTCGAAAACGTCAACAATAATGTTGGTGAGCTGTAGGTTTGAATCAAAACCCAGTCGCTGTGCCAATATTTCAAGCTATATGACAGTGAATATATACAAACAACCTTAGCATCACCGCTAATCAATAACCATATGTCACTTACGCACCTAAAGGTCCTACCAGCTGGAGCACAAAAATTAGGGCAGGACCACACACAAACCTGGGTAGGCATACCCATCCGCTCCAATAATCACATGAATACTGGGTAGGCGTACCCATCCGATCCAATAATGTCACAAACACTGGGTAGGCGTACCCATCCGATCCAAATAATCATGCATCACATAATATTCACATAGCAGTCATAAGCACATAACTTGTCCCAAAAACAAAACCACAATTCGCACAGATTAATTCAAAACACTTCAAAACACATTTGAGTATCATTTTCCCTCAACGAAAAAACTAGTAAAAAGTAGGGCTACGAGAACTCACCTCAAACAAGTCTTTAGCAACCAAATCTCAATCACACAAGCAAATACAACGACGCCCGCACACGACCTAGTCCAGTTAATGTCCCAATTTAATCATCCAATTCCAAAACAATCTTTACGTTTGATGCATAGAGTTTAGACGTGTTGTACAATTACCAAAAACAATTTAGTGGTGTGATGGTTGACGACTTAACTCCACAATCATATCAATCTTATTCCTCGATAATACATACTTATACTATTTAGCGTAAATAGATAAGTAATATAATAAATATTTATAATTATTAATTATAAATATATTTCGACAAGTCCATTCGGTATACCTTAGTCACTTCAAAATAATCATTATACGGTTGAAAATGAAACGTTTACTCATAATAAACACATTAGAGAAGTTTCGAGAAAAATTATATTTTTCGTCTTTTAGTGAATTTATTAAATAAATAAAATAATTAAATATTATTTTATTATTTAAAATCAAAAATCATGTTTTTAAAAAAATTTCTAAGTATAAACTTTTTACGAAATTTCGACTTGACCCGTACGTTTGTACAACGTTTTCCAAGGCTTAAAACCTTATTTTTCAACATTTTTCACAAATTCGACACTTTTCAACAAAATCTCAATCTTTAACGCTTACCAACACGTTTTTCCCAAAATATCATTGAACATCACTTCGTAAATACATTTCCACTTTCAAAAGTCCGTCAAAACTCTCATAACTACTAAATATCGCTTATTGGGCTTTAAGGCCCAACAAGGGTCCATTAGGACATATATAAGTCCAAAATACTATTTAAGTCCCAAACCATGGTCCATTTACATATATAAGTATATACTTATATGTAGAAATAATCCGGACCACAATAAGCCCTCCCATTAAGTCGCGGCTCAACTGGACTTATTGGGCCGTGAGTCCATAAACTCCAAAATACGTATATTAAGCTTTAAAATAAGCTATTAAGCTACGTGTCGCTTTTGGTTACTACCATAAACCTCAAAAATAGTCCACAACATACGTCATAACACAAAAATATTCAAAATCACTTTCCTGGTGATTTTGGGAATCCATTCGTGGCCTACAAGCCCAAATAAGCCAAGAAATAGCTTAAAAATAAGCCTGAATAAGCCATACAAGCTACTATGGATAGATTAATAACAATATTAACCATTAAAAAACCATTTAATTTTAAGAAAAAAAGCATAAAATTAGGGTTTCGGGTGTACGGTTTTGGAATCAAAATGAGAAATGAGGTATGAATTGAAGTTAAAAAACTTAACAAGATTTTATTTAGATCATATGAACATTTAAACGAGAGTGTAGTGAAGCAGGTATGAAGATCAATAAGAACCAGGGTTTTGAGCTATAGACTGAAAACGGGTTGAAATCGGGACTTTTAAATCTTCGTACCCCAGATAATCTCTCCGCCGGGCTTCTTTCTTGGTTTCTATTACTTAACTTCTGTTCTTGAGAATTTTAGTAGCCTCTGTAGGACTGTCTTGAGGAGCACAGTATGCTTTCTATTAAACGGTTATATAGGATGGAAGTGGGGGATGAGTTAGAATGAAGAGTTTATGCCCCTATTTATACTTGAAATGAGCTTGGAGGCCAAAGGATACTTTGTGACAAGGTTAGGACATGTATGAGGGATAGAGGGTGATGAGGATAAGCTATGTGATGAGTTTCTAGAGCTAGAAACTAGCTTGGAGTGGTGTTTGGGCTCTTATGGGCCGGCGGCTTAAAAAGAGAGACAAAGGGTGAGATGTGGGTCATTTTTGACCGAAGAAAACTAGCTATTTAGAGAGGTGCTTATAAGCAAGCATTAGGGATGTAGGTGCTTGTCATTGAATGCTTTGTTGCAGAAAAAACTTCAAAAAGGGTTCAAATTGAGCAAGGAATTTGGTTACGTGTAATTAGGGCTGTTTAGGTATTTTGAGCTTGGATTCATGTACATTGATGATATAAGTGTGGTAAAGTTTTAAGTTTGTCTAAGGTTATTAACAAGTTTGATAGGTGGTTCACTGGGGTCAAGAAGTCAAGTAGGGTTTAATTATGAGGGTATGTCTAGCTTAATTCATGTACGTTGTTTGTTAATAATGGTGCAAATGAAGAGAAATAGTTTATTGAAGATGTTGTAATTTTATGTTATTAGAACTTTTTGAGTATTGTTTTATGTTACAATAATGTAGATGTTGTATTTTAAGTGTTTACAACTTATTTGATTAATGGTTTAGGTTTAAAACGGATAAAAACAAAGAAACGGGTTACGGTTTAGAAACTAGCTCGGTTTAGGGTTTCTTGGTTTGATTTCATGAAATCTTATGAAATGAGAATGAATATAGAATGTAAATGAAAGTGCATGACTTGCTTGTACCTTGTACTTAATAGATTGTACAAGTTTCTTAGGAAAACGGAGGTAAAATGGCTATTTTGAATATCATGCATTAATGACTTGTACATTATGCTTTAAAGGACTTGTACATTATTTTGGAGGGAAAATGTATTCAAATAAGATGTTATATTACTTGTACGTATGCTTTGATTAATTATACATTCATTTTGATTGTTAACTTTACATGAAATTAGGGTTTAAACGTAAACGTTAACGGTTTAAGCTCATTTGGTATTATCGTCGTGAAAACTTTGTTAAATGAATAACGTATATGATAAAATGGATATTAGATTGTTGACTTGACATATTATGATGTTTACATGATGTAAACATAGATAGATATAGGCATAGGTCGTTGCGTGAGCTCGTTTACTTTAGAAATGTAAACTATGTTACGTAATGGAATAAAATGAAACGAAAATTTTATTACCGTGAAAAAGTAGTACTTAATATAATAAGTAGATATTACATTAATGAAATACTGGAATATTACGGGTTGTTATATGTGACCTATCATTCAACTGGGTCTAGTCCTACATATTTAATGCGCTGCAACTTTGGTGTTGTTTGGGCTTAGGCTAAGAGTCAGGTACTAGGCATGAATTTGATCTTTATGTTAGTTTGATCTTTTAGTTAGGGCTAATCAAAGGTCCACAAGTCCCATGGTGTGATTTGCCATTTATAATTATGTTGCGCACCATAATTATAATTGCCTCCTTTCACACGGTTACTTATTTTCAAGACCACACCTCTTGATGACAACCAATAGAATTTCTCCAAATCTTGATATATCTTGTCAGAACCTGGGTAGATGGAATACTTTGATTTATGGGACCTGTGGGTTATGGGTCTACCACACTTCCGCTGCACCATTCTGATCGTAAAGAATCGTTATCCATTAACCTTTAAAAGTCAACATCGAATAAGAATGCTTTCAAAAGTCTTTGTAAAATTTTCATCCTAGTGGTATTGAAATAATTTGGCTTGTATAGATTCTTGTGTGTTTCCTTGTTACTTTTGTTTGTTGCAGTGATATAACGGAAAATTTTAGAATACGGAGATCATGGAATGAGTGATTTAATAGGAGGCTTTAGTGTTTCTAGGTACAAAGGTTTGAGAAAATCGGATAGTAAAAGAATTATAGTAATCCCGGATAAAGATATGAGTCATCATATTACAGGATATAGGATAGACAAATACAAAAATTGGTATCACGAAACAACGAGGTATAATGGAATCACCACTATATAAATAACTTGTCTATATAATTTACATAGCAATTTTTGACAAGTGTCATTATTCATACATCTTAGTGGTTGGATTTTTGAAAACTGACATAGATCTAGTCTGGTAGTTTTCCCTTGTCGTTTTTGAGTTCTTGGATCTTGTTTAGAAGACTCTGGATATCCTCAATGATTATTTCTAGAGATGAATATTATAACAAGTATCTGACTCATCAGGTTTCTCGAGGACTGGTTTACTTCCCAATGGTCGCCGTATGATCCATAATAAGTTATCTAACTTTGCGAAGATAGATTCATTAAAGAGATAGTCTGGTGGTGGTGTAGTTGACCTAATCGGTGATGAAGATTCTACTAATGAAGATGGAGATATAGGTGTTTCAGTGTCTTTAGGTGGTGAAATCTTCTCGGAAGGAAAGGAATCTCGTGAATCAAACATTGGTGATAGTGATAATACTAGAGATGGTGGTAAAACAGCTGGTAGAGTAATAATAACTTGAAGTGGTGGAATGGTATCATATGCTTGTATGATCTTCATATACGGATCATCATGAAAAAGTGAGATAGATAGTGAGGATAAAAGATCTTTAGTTAAATCATCTGAAAAGTTAGGAGAGGTGTTTCCTGGTGAAGCCAGAGAATAGTCTGATAAAGCCGGGATATAGTCAGGAGAATGTGTAGAGGAAAAAGTATCCTCAACATCGGAATCAGATAGGATAATAATAGGATAGATATATTCGGGAGTAGACTTAATTCTGTATAACAACTCAGTGTAAATAACATAAATTACTTATATAATAGTATAATAGTTATATATTTTTACATAGTATTCGGGAAAAGTAGTGGCATCTTCACAATTCAGGGAATGTAGTGGCACGGAGGACATTGATGGCTAAAGAAAAGTAGTTATAGTTAAGGTGTTACCCTTGTTCTCTATAACCGTGAGCTCTGATACCACTCTGTAACACCCCCATTTTTACAATATAGCAGCGGAAGCTAATCTGGGGTATTACTTCATAGTACAACAGTCACAATCATAGAAAACGACTCAAAAGAGACGTTTTTAAAAGATACGTTATCATTCATTTAAAATCAGAGTTTTACAAAGGCAGGTCCCAAAATCTAGAAACATAAAATGTGAATGATAACAGGTTTTAGCCATCTTCAAGTCCATGCCACTCCATGCCATAAGTTGCTCAATTACCTGAGATAAACATGCTAAAAAGGGTCAACACAAAGGTTGAGTGAAATTCATAGGTTTGAAATGTAATAGTTGAATACAGGTTATTATAATGGAAATATTTGCATTGCAGGGACAATTATTATGGAAAACAGTATTATCATGGAGAACAGTTGAATGCAAGTTTAATGGTAAGTGGGTTACGTTGTTATACACCCGTTATTGGTAATAATTGCAACGAATACAATTATCATGGAAAAAATGGTAACATTATTATTGCACCTAAGCTCATGACATCAATACGTTAACAGGGAAAATCACCGTAGTGACATTGGTTAGGGAACTATGTCCCCGTGGAAAAGGTAACTTGCCAAGGTTACCCATTAGGTCAAATATAGTGCGTTTGGCTACCCTATGAATGGGTATACCAACGGGAGCCGTCACCCCCAATAGATCTATTCACAATATTCGCGCTCACTCGCAATGCAAGTAATTAATGAGTCTATGATATGTTCATGATATGGAAATAATGGCACTGGAAGCTACTTAGGCAATAATATATCTGGATAGCATACAGTTGGAAAAACACTTGCATTCATGGTTTATATCAGGTATCACAGGTTTATAAAGTATTCAAAAGATTAAAATGTACGGTTATGAATTCATTAAGTCATTGAAAATTAATCACACTCTTATAAGATAAACGAGTATGTAAAAAAGTTTGTAACAAGCATGTATCCCCCTCGCGGGTTTATCAAAACATTAAAGAGATTGAAAAGCGAGGCTATAAACTCACCTTAACAGGGAAATCTGATTAACGGCAAAAGTATATCAAAGAAAAGGCGTCTGTATGGTAGTACGACGTTATCTACTCGGGCGGAAAGTATATCAACTTGAAAGAAAGCAGCTTCGTCACGTAACCTGGGATAATATGTCGAGTCTTAGGAAGATTGAAATCTAGAACTTTGATTCTAAGAGTTTAATATTGTTATAAGTTTGATTGGAGAGTTTGGAATTATTGTATCACTGTTCGTGTCATCATAATTCAGAAGTCATTTAGTAAACGTTTGAGGAGCTAGGGCACTTTAAATCGTAAACCCAACAACTCAGTCAAAATGTAATACCAAGATGAAATCTCTTAATATGAAGCTCCCTAGTATTGTGGTACGATATAGATTCGGGATAGGATTTTTAAATGCACATCGATGATGAATTTTATAATAGTTATAATATAATTAGTTTTAAGCGTTTTGCTCAATAACTGGAAATGATAAGCACGTCAAGCGTTAATTAAAGTTATGTATTATATGATTTTAAACATATTTTTATACTTTTTCAAAATGTTACATTTTAGACCTTTAAGAATGAAGAATGGCAAAATATACCCTTAGAGTTTCCATTTTTACGAGTTTGGTCCTTTTAGTTTAAAAGATGTACAAAGTAAACCTTGTACTTTGGAAAGTGACGTAATAGACCCCTATAGTTATAACTTTAGAAATATGACAAAAATAGTCTTTGTATTTATAAGTTTTCAAAAAGTTACGATATATACCCCTATGCATGAAAAACGTATCGTTCTTAGTCCAAAATCAATAATAATGATATTTTTCAATATGAAAAGTAATTTTCAGGTTATAGCTTATTAATATAAGCTAAAATATGAAGGTTTAACATAACGAAAGTTTAAAATAACGATTCGTTAAGCTAAAAATCAAAACGGGTCAAATTAGGGTTTTAAAGTTTAAAATAACGATTCGTTAAGCTTATTAATATATCAAATTCTTTCAAGACTTAATAAAGTGATTATAATATCATTAAATAAGCTTATTATAATAGCTTATAACTTCAGTTTACAAGATTAGCTTATAGATTTAAGAAAAACACAAAATTAGGGTTTCATGAGCTCGATTTGGATCAAAAAGGTAAAAAACATATGTTTTTGAGTTCAAAGCTTTTAACAATGGTTTAAACATGATCATATGAACATTATGAGGGTACGAAAACAGAATGTAAGCTTAGGGAACCTGGTTTTGAGTTTATAGCTTGGAAATGGGTCAAAATCAGGACTTTTAGCTTCGTACGCCTAGAATAATGACTCCGGGCTTCTTTTCTTGGTTTTTTTTGCTTCACTTCTATTCTTAAGAATTCTTAGGACCTCTTAGGAACTTCTTTGAGCAAAGGATTGCTGCTATGATGGGTTATAGAGGAGGAAGTGGGGGATGAGTTAGAATGAGATTGCTGCCTAATGGGTTATATAAAGATGAAGGGATGGTGCGAGTTGTAATGAAGACATAAGGTCCCTATTTATAGGTAAATTTCATCTTGGTGACCAAGGAAGCTAAGATAGCTTATGGTTCTGATATGGGACGTGTGTATATGCTAGTAGATGATGTTTGAAGTCTATATTATGAATTGGTGGAGTGTCCTAGAAACTAGAAAGGGAGGTGTTGGATAACCTTAGTTGTTGCCTGTTGTAAGATGGATGAAACAAGAATATTCATGAGACCATGTGCTCACAAATTTGACCAAGGAATGGTCTAAGCAGCTGGGTAAGCAGCTTGAGGGTTTCTAGAAGAGGTTCACATTGGTTATTTGCACTTGGAATGGTTTGAAATGGGTCAAAATTGAGTATGAAAGGGTTCGGGTCAGTTTTGGAGCTCGACGTGTTGTTCAAGGGTTTTCCAAGGTACATTGTGTTTTTAATGATTGAATATAGATTAAATAGGTTGTTAAGGTCTGGGATTAAAGTAATTAACAAAGATTTGCAATTGTTTTGGGTTAAAACGGGTTAAAATTGAATAAATGAGGTCACGGATACCAAATGGGTATGAGTTTAGTGGTTAGTCTTTGACTTTCTTGGTTTTATATTTTGCAAACAATAATTAGGAAGATTGGAAAAATAATGGATTATGATTGAGAATTCTGTAATTTATGTTATTATAACTTATTTAAGTTATTGTTAGGTTTACAAAATGGCAAAAAACGAAGAAACGAGTCATGGTTTAGAAACTAGCTCGGTTTTAGGGTTTAGGATTTTGAATTAGGGTTTTAAGATTAAAAATGTGTATGAAAGTTTATGAATAGAATAATTAGGGTTTACACATTGTATATTGAGTGTAGTAGCTTGTACACAAAGTGGTGGTGAAGAAATTTGAATGAAAACAAGGTAAAACGGCTATTTTAGAGATCATTGCTTAATGACTTGTACATTAGATTTTTAGAGATTTGTACTTTGAGTTGAAGGGAAATTTTATACTTTCAAATGAGATCTATTTGCTTGTACTTATCTTTAGTAGCTTAAGCATTCACTTTAGGGGTAACCCTTCCCTGAGCTAGGGGTTAGGGCATCCGATACTGTTTAAAGCCCGTTTAAATATGATGTTGCAAATGGTACCTTATAGGAATAATGTACCTTATAATAATGATATTATGATATTGATTTGACATGTTATGATGTTTGCTTGACATATATGAAGACAAGATTGCCATAGATAGGATGCGTGAGCTCGTCTACTTTAGTTATGCAAGTTACATGACATACTGAGATATTGATAATACAAGTAATGTAATAAAGCGAAAAATTTCCCCGTATAATTGTGATAATAGTAACATAGGTTGATGAAAATTCCTGGGTTGTTATAAAGTGAATGTTAAGTTCTTACTTTAATTACAACCAGAAAGAAAAAAAAAGGAGGCGTACACATTGTGAGGTGCTGACCTCTTCGGTAATCGCGAGTCAGAGCGACTGTCTCCTATCACAAACTTTATGACATCTTGAAGCAACACCAGAATGAAGTCAACGAGATAAGATCTGAAAGACTAGCACGTACTACTAATCCACTTACACTTGTTGCTCAACAACAACCAACTTACCATCCTCAAAACCATCCTAATCACTACACTCAAAATTCCTCAACCAAATCACAACAAACTACCAGAAACAGAGGAAAAGCAATTGTCAACTCTTCTGCTCCTATTTATGATCAAGAACCTGCTACGGTTACTGAAGATGATGAAATGTCAAAGGAAAAGGAGATTTACAAACTCATGGCTTTAGTTTCTCTCTCGTTCAAGAAAATTTACAAACCTACCAACAACAACCTTCGAACTTCATCAAACACTAGTAGAGCTAATCAAGATAATTCTCCAAGAATCAACAGAGGAACTGGGTATGAAAATCAGAGGGTAGTTAATGTTTCTAGGGCTAGGGAGAATGTAGGTACTCAGGTTGTGCAAAAGTCTAGGATTTAGTGTTATAATTGCAAGGAATATAGGCATGTATCAACGGAATGTCAGAAACCAAAACGAGCAAAGGATGCAGCTTATCACAAGAAAAGATGTTTGTGTAAGCAGAGGAAGCTGGAGTTCATTGAATGTAGAGCACGCTTGATGGAAGGAATGACACTAATGATGAGCTGCGAAATAAGAATAGAAGCACATTTTAATATACAATGGGCACAAATTCAAGAAGTTACTCTAGACATTGCTGACATTTCCGGACCCATCTTTGATGCTGAGCCATTACAAAAGGTACCAAATGATGATGATAACTATAATGTGTTTGATAATGACCGAGAATATCCTCCGCAACCTGAATCTGTCAATGAACCATATCCTAATATGTGTTATGATAGAGAATAGGATGACCAGGATGATACTGATGAACTTGCCTAAGAACGTGATTTGCTTGCTTCTTTAATTGAAAAACTAAAATGTGAAATGGATGAATACAAAAACCTAATAAATTTTTAGAATCATCAACCAGGCTTTATGATAAATTGAAAGGTAAATTGATAATTTTAAATACAAAAAATAAAAGTTTAAAATCATCAAATAACCATTTCAAAGAAGCAAACAATGAACTGTCAAAGACTAATCAGTTGATGTTTAAAGACCTTAAGAAGTTCCAAGCGGAACTTGATAGGTATCATGATGTGAATTATGCGTCAAAGGTGGCAATCGATTGTGCAAAAGCTAAAGGGGATTTAATGTCATACAAAATCGAATCTGAAAAGTCATCTAATGAATATACTCGAAAGATAAATGATTTAAATCAAATGATTTTAGATATGAAAAAAGAGCTTTTTGCACATCAAGAAACCATCTCCATAATGTCACAAGAAAAAAAATGCTCAATTAAGTTTTTACAAACTCGTGAATACAAAGAACTTGATATGGTAAATTGCTTTAAAAACAAAGTCAAGGATTTGATGATAATGTATATAAAAACCGTCAATCTGATTCAAACAATGAATAATGTCTAATCGTAATTGTAAAACGAGTTTTGCAAAACCTGAGTTCCTCAAGAAAGCTCAAAGAGCGAATCCTCGTCTATATGATATAGGTTGCTATAATGATAATCTTGCATTAATGTTAGCCCCTGAATCTGACGAAACGATTCGTCTTGACAAAGAAAGTCGATCAAAATTAAGCGATTTAATCAGACCTTTTGATTATGACCAGTTGAATAATCTTTATGATTTGTTCGTTCCACAACGTGAAAAGTTATCTAAACAACAATATTTTTCAAAACCGTCAAAAATGAGTCATACGTCTGCTAATAATGAAATTTTCAAAGAGTCTTTTAATAAACAAACAACTTTGTTAGAAAAACGAATGGATGAATCCATTCCTTGGGATCAAAAGTGTAAAAGCTCTAAAGAACTTTTCAAAATTAAAAGAAGTGTTGACACGATTTTTGATGGAGTGGAACGTTGCAAACAAACAATTGCTAAAAGAACATATTTTGGTAACATAGATCCATTCATTCAAAACACAGTCGAAGGAAATCTTTGCCCCCAAATTAGAAGAATCTATGCAGACGTAGAAAAATTTCACTTGTGTTTGAACGAGGAAATGGTTGCTGATTTGAGATACTTTAATTCTCTTGAACATGAAGTAGACACTCTCAAATCTCAACTAGAAACTCAAAAAACACAGTTTTTGAATGAAATCGACCGACTTTCAAAGGAATATTATTATGCTGATCACATGAATGCAATACTTGGTGTGTACACTGATACAAATGAAGTTAGTAATTTGCAATGTGATTATTTAGAAACTTTGGAAAAATGTGAACATCTTGAAAAAGAGCTTTTAAAAAGTAAAACAATGTCAAAGAGTTTTGAAGCACTTCAGAAACATGCGATTGATCTTGAACTTGATTTACAACAATGTAAAGAAAAGATAAAAATGACAAATCTTTCAAAGAAAATCAGCCAAACGTATTTCTAAAAGAACGTGAACAATATTTTGAAATTCAAGACTTGAAAGCTCAATTACAAGACAAAGGAATTACAATAAGTGAGTTGAAGATACTAATTGAAAAAATGAAAGGAAAATCTGTGGAAACTAAGTTTGCAAAATCATCATTTATTCGACAACCGACTGCTTTTAAAAGTCAAAGACAATCAGTTTTGGGAAAACCGACTATTTTTTCAGATTTTCTTGAAAAGAAAGATTTTTCAAAGTCAAAGTCAGTTACCAAAAATAACGTGTCAAATGATTTTTCAAAACCTGTCACTGCACAGATTTTTGCCATCAAAATATAAAATACCAATCTAACAGAACACAATGTTAAGGCTCCAGGAATTTATAAAGTTCACACAATCCCCCCCAACAAACTAGAACACCACATTTGCCTCAAGATATTAGAATTTTAAAGTTTTTCAATAATAAAACTTTGTAACTGCGTGTAAGACAGTTAGAATGCTAAGACCTCGAAATTAACTTTGTTTGTGTTTACTGTGAAAATGTGTGCTAAATGCAAATCATGATGCTTGTATATCAAAACTCCTGAAGGAAGTGAATTCACGTAAGGTTAAATCCCATAAGACTAGAAACAGTAACAAACCCGTAGAACAGAAGAGTCATACTCAGAAACCTGGTAGGCAGATCTTTACAGGACATAGGTTTTCTCCTAATGACCAGATATTGTACATACAACATGTTATTGTGCTCGCTATCAAGCGAAACCGACTGAGAAACATCTCACTGCGGTTAAGCGGATCTTTCAGTACCTTAAAAATACCATTAACATGGGACTCTGGTATCCGAAGGACACTGGTTTCGAACCAACAACTTTTTCAAATTCAGATCACGTGGGCTGTCTCGATTCAAGTAAGAGCACATCTGGTGGCATACAATTTCTAGGAGGTGATAAGTTAGTCAGCTCGTCGTCGAAGAAACAGGACTGCACTTCAATGTCTTCAGCAGAAGCCGAGTATGTGTCTTTATCTGTGTGTTACGCTCAACTTATATGGTTGAGAACTCAGCTCACAAATTATGGCTTTCACTTTGATAAAATACCTATGTATTATGACTCAAAGGCAGCCATAGCCATCTCGTGCAATCCGGTCCAGTATTCCCGTACCAAGCACATCGATGTCAGATATCACTTCATAAAGGAACAAGTTGAAAAGGGTATTGTTGAATTATTCTTTGTCAGAA
The DNA here is from genome assembly GCA_026074375.1 of Tanacetum coccineum. Taxonomy (NCBI): domain Eukaryota; kingdom Viridiplantae; phylum Streptophyta; class Magnoliopsida; order Asterales; family Asteraceae; genus Tanacetum; species Tanacetum coccineum. The sequence continues at coordinate 40,648 of BQNB010023265.1, read as the reverse complement.
CTTAATACCAGTTAGCTGGCCTGTTTACTAAAGCTATGTCGGAAGATAGGTTTAAGTATCTCGTTAGACGACTCGATATGAGATGTTTGACTCCAGAAAAATTGGAGGTTCTGGCAAACGAATCTGCTTGATCCATCAAACATCAAATTTGTAAATATTTTTATTTTTCTATTTATTTTGATTTATAAATATTTTTGAAAAAAATACAAAAATATAAAACCAACAAAAAGAAATACAAAAGTATAAAATCTAGAAAAACAAAATATAAAATCAGAAAAATTTTAAAAATACCAAAAAGAATCTTCTCAACATGTCTCTTAGAATCGATAACATTTACGTACCTAGAAATGTCGATTAACATTGACACGGGTGTGTAAATGAAGTTCGAGCAAGAGTTCAAACGTTTCAAAACATGTCATTTTGAAATTTTTCTCTATGACTTATGTACATTTCAGTGCATAACTCGGACCCGAATGTAATAGGGGCGTGTATGCTTCAGTGAACTTACTCTACAAATAGAAGAGAAGTCTTCTATCATGTGTTTTAAAAACCGTTGAACACAATTTTTCAAAAAAAACTTTTCATGTCAAATTGTTCACAATATAATTTGTGATATCTTTCCATAAGAAGTGACATTTGTTAAAATTCTGTGTTTAACACTCCATTCCTCAAATAAGTTTAAAAATTGTGGTATCAATTTTTCTCAAAATGTCAAGTAGATCAATTTTTAAGGGGGAGCTTTTAAAACCAAAGCCTTTTAATGTATTTTGGGTACATCTCATAAATTTCAATTTTATGTATTCAAAAACATTTCGTGAAATTAAAATGTGGATATTATAATGTCAATTAATAATATACATTGTTCACTAAGGCATCTTACTTCGTCGTTAACATATTTGTGGTGTCATATCAATTTTTCTTTTAACGTCAACTTTTAAAAATTAATGGTATCCCACATACTATGTTGAAGAGGAGCTATCAGAAAAATAAATTCATGCAATATCGTGGTAGAATTTTTCTCCCTATGAAATTTTTCATGTCATAAATTTTAATCAATTGGTATTCAAATACTAAATGTTTTATTATTTAAATAAGGGAAGAAAATGTGATTAAAATGTGATATAGAAGAATGTGATCTTTAAGACTCTTAATGCAACTTTTTCCTTCATGTGCGAAATAATTTTGAATCGCGGAGCACATGTGTAGGGGGAGTATTTCAAAATGTCTGTATCAGAGGTTTTATGGTTCGATCTCTATACCCATAACCAATTAACTCACGACGTCGATGAAGTCATAAGGTGGTTAAGGTTAGGTATAAGTCCTATGATCCAACCAGAACCGGATGGATCTACCTAAGGACATTCCATATTTAGAATATAAGTCCTTAGGTATGATTGGAGATGAATGATATAAGGGAAGAATGCTGACTAATATTAAGCTAACACTGGAACAATCACAACAAGGCGTAAGAAAAGTATGGATAAAGGGTGAAAACAAAGCAGCCCTCCACACAACTTAGGCAGAAACCAGGTCAATACATAATTTATTAAAATCACAATGATGATTGTTAGTATCGAAGAAAGCCTTCATGGACCCAGTGATGCAATGCACAAACCTTCCCAGCCATTCGAGTTTCTCTCAAAAGAGACTTGTCTCATTTGACACAGAGATACACACGTTATCTATTGACATCTCACTCCGAGATTGTTAATATTGAAAAGGTGGCAGTCTGCTCCAACCTTCGATTACTAAAACCAAAGTGCACAAATCAAGTCTAGAGCTAAGAAGAGATCAAATTATAAATCATTAGGACACGATCTCAAAAGATACTTGTTGAACACCATAAAGTTCACAAGTCGTAAAAAAGAGTCCTATGCACTATCCTTGAGATCTTGCCAGAACATCAGAGTGATACTCTTTAGTATTCACAATGATGAAGGAAATCCTTTCAGACTCAACATCAAACAGCTTTGCGGTAGGTAACTTGCAAGATTCTATATGAATCGAGCCTGTTACAACTGGATATCAATTTGGTCCAATATATGAATTGACGACTCAATTAGAAAGATAGTAACTATCTGATTCACTCTTACCGTGTTGTCTGCTTTGAGACGCTCCAGTAATGAGAATGGCTAGTACAGCTGCGAAACCCTATCAAGAAGATTCATATGAATTCTATCTGATCACAGACAACATTTATATTGATTAACAGAGAACCGTGGTTATTGCAACCGTATTCGATGAAGTGACAAAGACACTTTCGTCCATATCTGTTGTTTATCACTAACCTTTTAAATGCAGATTCAAACATCGGTGTTGCAACTTTATACCATCAAAGTCAGATTCATTACCACATACTCATACTCAAGCTTTCAAAGTCAATCATTCAGTATCAAGATTTTTGATACTAAACCTCCTCATCGTCAAAGAGCTTCAACGTCAAATAAAGAATAGTTTATTGGGGAAGATTGTTAGTCTTATGTTTATATAAGTCAAACAAGAATGCCATCAGTATGAGTATGTCGGTCAAGAGCACCCAAACGGCTATGGAATTCGGATTATGAATGACAAGTGATCACGGAGTTGATTTGGTATCCCTTATTTGAGATTGAAGCGGGTTTCACGAAGGCGTCTACTTATTTCATCATCGAGACTTCCTTCTATTTTCTACTTCTTTTCTTCGAACCCCCTCTATCGATTGATGACTTGCTTGAACGTATACAACTTATGATTGAGACTTGGATTATCTAGTTACCAGCAGTGGGGGTGGTTGGTTGAAGACCTGGTTAACTATCACTTAAAGGATTTACGTTGTAGTACTCAGTGTCACACGCAGATGTCGATGTGGATAATTTCAAGAGGTGTTGTACTTTTTATAATTTTGATGTTGGGTATAGGGTACTTAGAGCTTTGCTTCTGCACCGTTCATCAATTAACAACAGTACAAGCTTAAGTATCAATTTGGAGGAATTTACTTCGTATTAAGTTGGGTATATAAGGTTTACTTCAACCAATTGAGTCACAAAATTAGCCGGATTTAATACGATGGGCTGAGTTAAGTTAGCCAGAGAGCTTAAAAGGTGAGATGTGATCAACAATTCTCATGGGATATTTGAAGCTACCATACGTCAATGGTACTTCACAGTCTAAGCAAAATCTTTCAAAATTCTTCAATGTCATTCATAATTTTTCAAGATGTTTGCTTAAGACAAGAACTTCTCGAGTATATGGGCGCATACGTCAATGATGCTTCTGAGAGTTTAAAACCATCATGGGGGAAAACGTGTACTTTGATGTAATCAGGTTAACTTCTAGGGGGAAGTAGTGTATACTACTTTACTTAGTATGGTTTATGTGAAGTATTTCGCAAGCATGAGAAAAGTGTTGCTGATCTCTTGCATGTTCCCCCGAACGGATATCCACCAAGACCAAATGTCATGATACAGTATAGAAGCAATATTAGTTGGTATGGTTGGCTTATTCTTTTACAAAATTCCATTGTGCACTTTAAATGTCAATGTTAGAAGATCGTTCGAACTACATCAAAGTTTCAGAATCTGCTCAAGATACGAATGTTAGTTTGGGGGAAAGTTGATTCAGAAACTTCGTTAAAAAGGAGTCTATGAAGAAAGCTTTTCAAGACATGCTGCATGAATTGGGTGAAAGTTAATCCAACTCATGCAATAATACAATGGTTCTAGAATAAGTAAAGACACTGGAGATCCAAGCTGGAGTACAAGTATCAAGACCGGAAGACACATAAGTCATCTTCACCATTGGAAGCACTTTAGAAGACTTTATTTTATTTGTATTTGTACTTGTTAGGAACATTGTAAGTAATTTCGTATGTCCACATATTGGGGGGAAGATTGTTAGCCTTAAAATATGTCGACTTATATAGAATTACATTAGTTACACAAGGCAAGACACACATGGACTAGAAATGTTAAGTATTGTAACTAGATCATGTCTTAGCCTATATATACCCCTCTTATACTTCCATAGGAGGGTGGGGATTCTTTGTATTATCTCATAGTGTGTGTGTTCTCTCTCTCTCTCTCTCTCTAGAAACACGCACACATCTATCCTTTCTCTCTCTATATAATCTAATATGGCTACATTTTATATCTATCCTCCTCGACCTCCGGATCGTGTTAGTTAGTGAATTCATATTGTTAACATTATACTATCTATACTATGAGTATAATGTATTTACTACCTATTGTTAAAAAAGCTGAATGTTGAAAATTCAACTTTTATATATGAAAATGCGGTAATCCTATGGTTACTAGGAGGTTATATTAGGAAGTCAAACAATAATTAAGGAAATAAAACTTTTTATACCAACTCTCATGCTGTAACACCCTCAAATCTGAGTATGCAGCGGAATGTTGAATATCCGAAGGCGTTACATTATTGGGTCAATAGCACAAGATCAGAGAACGACTACTAAACGTGTCGTTTGAAAAAGATACATTGGATTAACAAAATACTTATTTGTTACATAAGCTCATGGCTTCAAATGGTTCAACAAAATAGGTAAAGATTCTGGTTTATAACAATTGTCCCCAAAGTGTAATAAGACCCCAAATGTTAAGTGTTGACTCTTTAATTATTGACTCCCAATGTATCATCGCACCTCGTGCCTTATTGACCTGAAAAACATGCTTAAAACGTTAAACATAAAAGTTGGTTGAATTCCTTAGTTTATGTAAATCAATGGTCAGGACCACAAGATTTCCATGTGTATGATTAATAAAGATGCAAACATCATTTAATAAAGTTAAAATTTTGTTTTCCTAACTAATGACACCGTAGGCAGACGTATATAATGCAATTAATAATTGCCAATGGTGTCAGTGAATGTGTTGCTACTGAAAACATCCCAATTCGACGTGGTATGCGTTCGTTCCCAGTGATAGGCTAGTCACCGAACGGGATAGTCAATCCTAATTGATATTTCCATTACCATTCGCGCCCGAAACAATGTAATTCCCAATCACATCTATGCAGTAGTTAACGTCATGATCATGGACATTTAAAAGGGGTTATGGTATCTTAGGCAAACACGTATTCATGGGCATAAAATGTACACTTGCGCTCCAGTTTGTAAAACAAAGCATGTTCTTCGCCCCAAGGATGTAAATCATTTTAAATAATTGTAAAGAATGGGGCTTTGAACTCACCTTAGACGATAGTTCTCCTGATGATTACAAGTATCCAAGTAGGTAGTGGATCACACCGTTAAGTACTTAGTAAGTTTCACGTGTCAAGTCTTAGTTTAACTTTTTAAACTAACGACTCTTGTATAAATATAATTCCATTTGAAGTTCTATAGATACCGTTGCACGTGTGTGGTGACACACAAGATTTATTTATTTATAGTTTCGATGGTTCTCGAGAAAGTGAAATCATTATTAATAAAATTATTCTTATTTATTAACTTGTTATTTAAGCAGTTCGATGTTCCGACACATCTGTTGTGTTCGGATCCGACCACGTGTTAAAGTGTTTCATTTTGTTACACTTTTTGTTCACTAAATTACCCCTAGGTTCTTTAGAGTTGTCCTTGAATTCCTTTACCCTTATCGTCCCTAGGTTTATAAAATATTACCTTTTATATTTTTAAAACCTTTTAGTTTCAAAAGTGCATTATTAGTCCCTTGATGTTTACAAGAGTAGTTTTTGTCCTTATAATTTCCACTTAGCTCCTCTAAGTCTTAGAAATGTTGCAGATAATGAAAGGAATGGTCCCTAGAGTTTTTGTATTTCGAAAAGTGACATTTCAAACCCTTAGGTACGGATTACTGTTAGTGCACCGACTTTGTAAAAATCGCATTTTCAAATAATTAATCTCACAAGTAAGTATTTGGTTTATTTAGTCTAAATAAGCCAACCAAGCTAATTTCGGCTTATAAATAAGCATTTCGAGCTTATTTTGGCGCTTTTAGGGCCTAGTTGGGCCGTTAAAGGTCCGTTTAGGATTTAACGAATCCACTTTAGTTTTAATAATCAAAAGTGTCTATAATAAGCTCGTGTGGGTTGGTTAAGCTTATAATAAGCTCGGGGAGCTTATTATGGCTTATTTCGACCCTAATGGGCCCTTAAGTCCAAAAGCTTGGCCCGATATGCCTTCTTGGGGTTTTTAGGCTTTTACTAGTGCTTTTCCTAACTTGTACAAAGCCGAACAACTGTTTTTCTTTTTCAGCTTATCCCAAATAAGCTGATAAGCTAAAAGCAACTCTAATGGGCCGGGTCTGGGCCGGTTATGGGTTTTAGGAGTGTTTCGTTGGTTAATTCGGGTCCATTGTGGCACTTGAAGGTTCAATAAGGCCCTTAGGTGTGTTCTTTGCTTAGTAGCTTATCGCATAAAGCTAATATGCCTCATTTGGTTGGGCCTATTGGGCGAGGTATAACCGATATGGGTTCTAGAGGTTGGGGCTTGGTCCATTAAGTACATTTAAGTCCGTTAAGCTTATTAAGCCCCCATAAGATCACCAATAAGCTAGCTCGAGTTATTGTGAGCTTATTTGCTCTTTTAGGCTCGTTTAATGGGTTAGGAGGGCCGCGCATTAAGGGTGCGTTTGGGATTCTATATGAGTCAAAGGCCCCATATGAACAACATGGACACTCACCCTTTTTGATTAAGACCGAGTGGTTATGAATAAGCTGCGGCTTATTTAATAAGCTCTCGTTGGGCTCGATTAGCGGCCCGTTAGGGGGTTCGTTTGCTCATCGATTGCCAAAAAGGGTCCATTTAGGGTCTTAGTTTTCATTTTAAGCTCATTAAGCCGGGTATAAGCACACGAATAAGCTGCTTAGCCTTATTGTGGCATTATGCGTTCGTTTTGGGCTCGCGTTCGGGCTCGATTAGATAACCGATAGGTGAGTTCTAGTGAGGCACGAATGGTTTTATTAGCGTGTTTATATGGTTCCTAAATTGTCTAGCACCCAAACAATGTAGTATATTGTAACACTTGCCTACTCGTGACCCGAGACTTAACAGTTCCTTATTTATCAAATATGTGTTTCATACCCTCATTTTCGTGGATCTAACACTAGTTTTCGTGTAGGTTATAGTGCATGGTAACACACAAGGTGGTTTTGTGTCATGAAAGTGTGCTGTGAAACCATGCATGGGTGAACCATATGGCTTGCTTCACGGTAACTTGAGATTTAACTCGAATCATAAGCGAAACTAGGATCAATAAATGGTATACGAATACGAAGGACAACGTAGGGGACATAGAGTGACTTATAATGGTCCTAGCTTTCCTTGGTGGTAAGTTGGGGCGTTGACCCGACACTTATACACCCAAACGTGTATGATTTCAAGCTCCAAGGTTTATTTCCCAATACCCTTAGCTCGGTATACTCCTTTTATAAGCTTAATATGATTAACCTAGTGAAGTTGTGGTTTCGAATGAGGCATGGTGTAGTGTGTTTGGTTTCGGTTTGATAAACACCGAACAAGAGAAGAGGAGAGGGTTGATGGTGGTGTAAGTGTTAACAAAGTTTATAATGTGAGTGTACATGATTATTTATAGGGAATGAGCTTAGTTAGCCTTTCTGTTCCATAACACAAACCGGAAACGTGACCTTGAGGCGGTTTAGCAAGGGTCTAGGTAATTTCACATGGTTTTTGCTAAACCACTTGAGTACAAGTATTAATTAGGTAGTTGAGGTACAAGATTGAGTTAGCTAGCAAAATCTTATAGGTTAGTATGTATATATGCATGAAATCGGCAATTAGGGGAGGGAGGGGTTATTATCCAATGTGCCAAAGATTATTAGGGAACCATTAGGACACACATTAATTACCTAGCATATGTACATGTACTTAAAGATCAAGAATGGAGATTTGCTAGTTGATAAATCCACATGGGACGATTTTCATGTGAGCTCACTTGTCACATTCGGCATTAAGGTGATATAAACACAAGACTTGATTAAGTTTTGTGTTTAGGCTTTTAAAGTGGGTATTGGTTTGAGTCTAGGTAAGTCTAGGTATTTCCGGGGTGCGTCCAAATGTTTTTATGCGAAACGTATACCCTTGTACGTGACCAATAAAAATAAATACTCAAAGTACATAATTATTCTCAAAATAATTATTCCTTACTTGGTTGATGTAAACCTTAATTTATTTGGTGACCGTTTACATTCATTGATTATTTCTAGTCTACGCGGTTTAGCTTAAAAGTAAATATTAAAAGTAAACGCGTATCAGACTAAAATAAATAGTGATCATTAATATGTCGTTATAATGACACGAAATAAGAAATGTCTTCAGTCTCCACCCGTTAAAAGAGCTTTTGTCGTAAAAGTTAAGGACCTTATAGTAGATGTGACGAAGCCCGGTTTGTGAAGAGTTGTGGGTATTTTTGTTTGAACGAATCTTCACGCTCCTGGGTGGTGTGAAATCAGGGGGCCCCGCCTAGAGTTCCAGCGAACCTTAACCAATTGGTTTTCGGCTCTCGCTTCATCGTCTTGATCTCCCGTTCCATGATTTCATCGGGACTCTTCCACAAACTGGAGCTTATTGTCCACATGAATTCCTTCTAACGGCATGACTAACGGTTCATCGGCATAACATTTCTTCAGGTTTGATACCTGGAAAGTGTGGTGAACTCTACTCAACTCTTGATGAAGTTCCAGCCTGTAGGCAACCTTTCCAACTTTTGCTAATACTTTGATAAGTCCGACGTATACCTCGGGTTCAGCTTTGCCCCGGCTTTACCGTACCGTTCGACACCTTTCCAAGGTGTAGGACCTTGAGCATAACTCTGTCTCCAACTTCGAACTCCATCGGCTTTCGCTTCCGATCAGCGTAGCTCTTTTGTCGGTCTTGTGCCGCTTGCATCCTTTGCTTGATTAGGACGATCTTTTCCGTCGTTTCTTGGATTAATTCTGGACCAGTCAGTTGGGCTTCCCCAACCTCGGCCCAGCACACTGGTGATCGGTATTTTCGACCATACAGTGCCTCATAAGGGGCGGCCTTTATGCTAGCGTGATATCTGTGTTATATGGGGAAAACTCGGCATGGCAAATGCTTAAACCCAGCCCCTTGCGAAATTCTATCAAGCAAGAAGTAGCATGTCCTCGATGAGTTTGGATGGTTCCTCTCGCTCTGGACGTCAGTTTTGGGATGATACGCATGTGCTCATTGCTATATCCGTACCCAAGCTTTTTGAAATGATCCCAAAAATTTGAAGTGAATCTCCTTCATGATTCATAAATAATTTGAGGCTTGGTTATCCCGTGTCCTAGCACTATCCTGTTAAGTACAATCTTGCCAGCTTACTATCAACAGGATCATTCTCCGGATTGGTTGAAAGTGAGCAGATTTGGTATGTCTATCCTCAATTACCAGGATGGTGTCGAAACATTGTGGACGACCTCGGAAGTTTGGTGATAAAATCCATTGTTATATTTTTTACCACTTCCACTCAGGTATTTTCTAGTTGTACTAGTAATCCTGAATGGGCCTTTTGATTGTTCGGCCTTAAATCTTGCCACATGTCAGGCATTTGCTAACGTAGTGGCGATGTCAGCCTTTATGTTTGGCCACCCAAAAAAACTTCTTCAAGTTTGTACATCTTTTCGGAAACCGGGATGGATAGAATATTTCGACTTGGTGGGAATAGTGCATAATCACGGATCTTAGTCTTCATAGGAAGGTATCCAAACTCATGCCGTATAAGCATATGTCACATCGGCAAGCGGTTCCAATCTTTCTTGGGTATATCCCTTCGATCCATACCTCCTACCGTTTGTTTACAAATTCTCTGGTTTTGGGCTTTATCTGAGCTTCTAGGTTCCATTTGGGAAGTAAATTCCAAACCAATTGTCATAACCAAGGCCTGGAACCCGCAATGGCTCAATCCTTTCTTTGGCTCAGCGCGTCGGCCACCTAAATTTGATTTCCCTGGATGGATAACTGAATATCATATGGTAGTCACTCAGCAATTTAGCCAACGGCGTTTGCCTCATGTTAAGGCCTTCCTGATCGAGAATGTGTTGTAGGCTTTTATGGTCGGTGATTACGGTGGGTGCATTGGTTCCATATAGATTAGTGTCTCCATATATTTCGGGCAAAACACTACCGATCCAAGTTCCCAAATCGTGAAAGTGGTGTAGTCTTCTCGTGAACCTTTAATGTCGAGAAGCGTAGGCAATAACCTTCTCTCTCAGCCAGTTAACCCACCGCACACCTAACCTTTGTGTGACGCTTCACAGTTAAACCACAAAGTCTTCGCTAACCTTCAGTAAAGCCAGAATTGGGGTCAATGCACAACTTCTGATTTATCAATTGGAAAGCGTTCTCTTCCTTTTCTCCCCAATCAAACTTGATTCCCTTCTGGGTAAGTTTTGTCATTGACTTAGCAATCTCTATCACTACAGGTGGTCTCAAAAATCCTTCAATGAATCTCGATAGTATACCAGCAAGACCTTTGAAATTGGCTGATCTTACCGTTGGTTGTCTTGGAGATGCCCAATCCATTGATAGACTCTTCTTGCCGGGGTCTTACAAGTATACCTCTACTATCAATGACATAGTTCCGAGAAATTGTACCTTCGGAATCCAAAATTCACATTTTGAAAACTCTTGCGATACAACTTCTCCTCTTAAGCAATCCAAAATTGCTTTAGGTGTTCTTCATTTCTCTTTTTCATCCTTTGGAATAAATAAGTATATCATCGATGAAGCGATTACGAACTTATCAACAGTAAGGTTGCACACTCGGTTCATGAGGTCCATGAATACCGCAGGTGCGTTTGTCAGTCCAAATGGCATAACCTGGAACTCGTAATGGCCATACCGAGTTCGAAATGCCGTTTTCGGGACGTCTTGTTCTTGTACTCTAAGCTGGTGATATCCGGATCTCAGATCTATCTTTGAGTAAATATTGGATCCTTGAAGTTGATCAAACAAATCGGTCGATCTCGGAGTGAGATAACGACTTCTTTACTGTCAGTTTGTTTAACACGCGGTAGTCGATGCACATCTTGAACGAACCGTCCTTCTTTTTGACAAATAAGACTGGGGCTCCCCAAGGTGAGGAACTAGGTCTTATGAATCCCTTGTCAGAGTAAGAGCTCCTGTATTGTTCTGACAGTTCCTTATTTCGGTTTGGGGCCAATCGATTATGGTGTTCGAGCCCGGGTGCGGCTCCTGAATTAAGTCGATTTGGAAATTTACACCGGTCGTGAGGAGGTAAGATCTGGCATAGTCTCGGAAACACCGTATTGATAAAATCCCGGTACGAATTGGTACGTCCTCTATCGGTTTCCTTTCCGAATTGTCCTCCTCTTTCTTTGGAGGATATTTGTGCCAAAAGGGACCTAGCATCCCTTGGCCATGTTACTCTTGGGCTTTTGAAATGATATAAAACTGTCAACCGGGATTTTTCCCGTTGCTACTTTCGTTCCGACAAAAGTCAAAGTTTCATTTCCCGTAGGGTAATGAACAAGTTTTTCCATGCATACGATCACGCGTGATTTTTCTTAACCAGTCATGGATAATGACGTTCGAAAACTACCCAGTTCTACTGGCATAAGTAGTCTATTGTTGAATGGAATGGTCTAGACATTCAAGGTGCAACCTCGTATAACTGGTGTCTATCTGTCTAATATTTTCCCCATCAGCTAACTCGAACTTGCAATTTTCTAATGAGTTGGGGCGTTGTTTTATCATAGGATCTTAAATGCGTGGATTATAAAAAGTTCTATCAGCCACTAGTGTCGAATAAGATTGATGAATAGTGGTTATTTAAGAGAACGTACAAGTGAGGGACATTTGCATCAGGGTTCCTGGTGCATTTACCCTCTTCTCTGCATTCCCGAACTGCATACAACCCATCTTGTGCATTCCCATTTCCTCCATTTTTATTCTTCAGTTTTGGACAATCTCTTTTGAAGTGTCCTGGTGCTCCACACTCAAAACAACCATTCCCTTTGGGAGTTGCCCCATTGCCCTTCTGAGTGTTAGCAACATTTGTGTTACCAGTACTCCTGCATATACGCGTGCAAAGTGCCTATTTTGTTGCACTTGTGGAACTCTGGGTGCACGTGGCCTTTATGGTGAAGATGGCACTTGTTACAATGGGGCGAGGATCCCCCATATGGTTCCTTTCGACCGCTCCCCCATGTTGTAGGCTCTGGCGACATTCTACTTATTGAGGGTTGTTGTGGTGTCCATGGTTGTTTCTGGATGAATCATCAGCCTTCCTTTTGTCTGTCAGATTGCCTTCAGCTATAGGTGAGGTGTTTCCGATCCATCAAGTCATTGGCCAACTCAATTTAACTCATCCAATGTCTTGGGTTTGGCAGCTTTGACGTTCCCATAAATGTTGTCAGGAAGTCCACTGAGGTACTTGTCAACTTTCTCAGTTTCATTGGCAACAAACTTGGTACATATCAAGGTTAACTCTTGGAAACGTTCAGTGTATGCTGGAACGTCGTTTCCCTTGACTTTTAGGTTCCATAGCTCGATTTCTAATTTCTTGATTTCACCCTGCGGACAATACTTGTCCGTCATCTTTTTCTTGAGTACTTCCCAAGTCATGGCATATGCCTCTGGACCTAAGGTTCTTATCTGACCATTCCACCAAGTCAAGGCAGCACCTAACAGAGTGCAGGTGGCAAACTTTACTTGATTCTCAACGGCACAACCACTGATATTGAAAACTGACTCCATCTTTTCAATCCACCGAGTTAAACCGACCACGCCTTCAGCCCCCTTGAAGTTCAAAGGTTGACACTTCATGAAGTCAGCGTAAAAACAGGGGCGCGCAGTTTGCACGTTCCTTCGGTTATCCCCGTGTGAACTGTGGCTTCCATCTCCATTGGCGGAGTTTCGCAAGAGAGCTTGGTCGATCATTGCTTGGATGGATTCGGGGGTCATGTTGTTTGGGTTGGTGTCATCGACAGGGGTATTTGGTCCTCTTCTGGTTGTAGGTGCCATGATTTGTCTAGATCACAAAAGACAAAACATGAGGTTATATGACAGAATATAATAATATATAGATGAGATAATCAACACAAGAGAAGTATATAGTACAAAGTAACACATCCATTTCATTCATAACTTTGAAAATTTTACATGAAATAGTCGTCGGAGTACACATAATACAACACAAAAGATCTAAGGCTATGCTAGCGGGGAAAACCCCTAATACTTAACATGCCTGTACAATGACCTAGCAAGATACAATAACATAAATCACTAAATGTGACTGTCGGCGTCCCCAGAAGCCTCCTGGTGATCTGGAATCCTAGCCTCTGGTCCTGGCTGTCTAGCTCTCCTCTGCTGCTCTCGCAGTGCTAACAACTCAGCCTGCATGTCGCTCATCTCTCGCCTCATATCTCTGATGACTCGGAGAGTCTCTACCATCTGGTCCTGGCGCCTACGATCAGTCTCTCGAAGTGCTGCTAACTCAGCATGCTGCATCTGAAAGCGAGTCTCGTGTACCTGGTGCTGTGTCTGAATGAGAGTACTCTGCAGCTGTAGCTGTGTCTGGTGTGCCTGTAGATAGGTCTCATGTGCATACACATGATCACGATGGGTCTGAAGCTCCTGATGAGTCGCCTGTTCTGATGAGTCGCTCAGACTCATCTTATCGAGTGAGCCATGCCTCTCGCGAAATGCATAGGCCTCCTCCTCCACCATCCATACTGTCTCAACCTGGAGAGTCATCTATCCCCCATAAGTAAATTCGACCGCTGCGAGTCCATATCACTCGCTGTGATATATGGATCCTACTTTCTGAGCATCCTCTTAGTAAGCATACAAAGTCCTTTCATGTGTATCATGGCTCTGGAGCTCAGGCATAGCTATGTGACCCTAGTATTGACCTCTCTCACGGTCATAGGTGCTATCTCTAGAGCTGCCTCTGCCGGATCTACCCAAGTATCCCTAATACCATACCCATAATCTCTAATCCCCTGTCGCATCTCTTCAGCATCTACTGTGCTGATAAACCCATAATATATATCTCGATCTCTGGTAGGTCTAGCAGTGGAACTCTCCCCGACCTTGTATCTGGAGCCTAGAGTGGAAAAATACAACCTCTTGCGGGGAGGCTGCTCAGACTCGGGAATGTCATACATGCACGAGTAACTGGTGGTGGTATGTATAGAGATGGTGGGGTAGTGGTGGTGATGGTTAGTGGGGGCAGTAACGCATCAACTGAGATCCTGAGTGGAACGTCCTCCTGAGTGTATGGATTAGGGTTATGGACACCCAGATGGATAGGTAGTAAAGGGTGATGGACACAGGTGGTGGTGATAAATTGCAGGTGAGGGATGTGAAATAGCATGGCGCTCTCCTGCAGAGGGTGGTGATAGTTGAGACAGGTGGAGATGGTGATGGAGTAGTCAATGGCCAGAAGTCTTTAACTTTGCTTCTCGGTGGAAGGGATATGGAAGTATGAGGCCGGCGCGGTAACCTAGCCCAATAGTAATGTCAGTAAAGGTGTGGTGGTATATCAGGCTCTATTCCTCAGGGTGGGAAAAAACAGGCTCATCAAATAGGTAGCAACAATAGTAGAGTCGGCCGGAGCTAAGTGCTCCTCCTCCTCCTCCGCGTCCTCATCATCCTCATCCTCGTCATTGGCGTCATCCCTGGATGAATCGCCGTCATCATCATCTTCATCATCTCCCCGTTATAGGATAGTCAGCCGGTCCATCCTCTGTGCATCATCTCGATACTTCTCTGGATACTCCTTCGGGATCCGACTTCTGGTTGGATCATAGGACTTATACCTAACCTTAACCACCTTATGACTTCATCGACGTCGTGAGTTAATTGGTTATGGGTATAGAGATCGAACCATAAAACCTCTGATACAGACATTTTGAAATACTCCCCCTACACATGTGCTCCGAGATTCGAAATTGTTTTGCACATGAAGGAAAGAGTTGCACTTAGAGTCTTAAAGATCACATTCTTCTATATCACACTTTAATCACATTTTCTCCCCTTATTTTAAATAATAAAACATTTAGTATTTGAAATACTAATTGATTAAAATTTATGACATGAAAAAAATTCCATGGAGAAAAAAATTATACCAAGATATTGCATGAATTCATTTTTTGATAGCCCCTCTTCAACACAATATGTGGGATACCACTAATTTTTTAAAACTTAACATTACAAAGAAAAAATGATATGACACCACAAATATGTTGAAGGCTGAGTGAGATGCCTTAGTGAACAATGTATATTATTAATTGACATTATAATTTCTACATTTTAATTTCATGAAATGTGTTTGGATACATAAAATTGATATTTATGAAATGTACCCAACACATCAAAATGCTTTGTTTTAAAAGCTCCCCCTCAAAAATTAATCTACATAAATATGACATTTTAAGAAAAATTGATACCACGATTTTTAAACTTATTTGAGGAAGAGAGTGTTGAACACACAATTATAACAAATACCACTTATTATGGAAAGATGTCACAAATTATATTGTGAACAATTTGACATGAAAAGTTCTTTTTGAAAAATTATGTTCAACGGTTTTTAAAATACATGATAGAAGACTTCTCTTCTATTTGTAGAGTATATACACTGAAGCGTACACGTCCCTATTACATTCGCGTCCGAGTTATGCACTGAAATGTACATAAGTCATCTAGAAAAACTAGAAATGACATGTTTTGAAACGTTTGAACTCTTGCTCGAACTTCATTTACACACCCATGTCAATGTTAATCGACATTTCTAGGTACGTAAATGTTATCGATTCCAAGAGACATGTCGAGAAGATTCTTTTTGGTATTTTTAAAATTTTCTGATTTTATATTTTATTTTTCTAGATTTTATAATTTTCTATTTCTTTTTGTTGGTTTTATATTTTTGTATTTTTCTTTTTTCAATAATATTTATAAATAAAATAAAGAGAGAAACAAAAATATTTACATGTTTGATGTTTGATAGATCAAGCAGATTCATTTTCCAGAACCTCTAGTTCTTCTAGAGTCAAACATCTCATACCGAGTCATCTGACAAGATACTTAAACCTATCTTCGGGTAAGGCTTTAGTAAACAGGTCAGCTAACTGGTATTCAGTTCCGACAAAGAAAAATTCAACAATACCTTTTTCAACCTTTCCCTTTATGAAGTGATATCTAACATCAATGTGCTTGGTATGGGAATGCTAGACTGGATTACACGAGATAGCTATGGCTGCCTTTGAGTCACATTACCGAGGTGAGATGTTTCTCAGTCGGTCTCACTTGATAGCAAGCACAATGACATGTTGCATGTACAATATCTGGTCTAATAAAGACACATACTCGGCTTCTGCTGAAGACATTGAAGTGCAGTCCAGCTTCTTTGATGACCAGCTGACTAACTTATCACCTCTTAGAAATTATATGCCACCAGATCTACTTTTTCGTGAGTCGAGACATCCCGCGTGATCCGAATATGAAAAAGCTATTAGTTCGAAACCGGTGTCCTTCGGATACCAGAGTCCCATGTTAATGGTATTCTTAAGGTACCGAAAGATTCGCTTAACCATAGTGAGATGTTTCTCAGTTGTTCTTGCTTGATAGCAAGCACAATAACATGTTGCATGTACAATATTTGGTCTACTTGCTGTTAGGTACATGAGTGCTCTGACAATACTACAATATTTCGTTTGGTCAACCGGAGTTCCACTCAAGTCAGCTTCTAGGTGTTTCGTAGCCATTGGAGTACCAATGCTATCACATGAGGTCATACCATGCTTTTTAAGTATCTCTTGAGCATACTTAGCTTGGTTTATAAAGGTACCACGTGGGGATTGGTGAATCTGAATTCCTAAAAAGAATTTCAACTCCCCCATCATAGACATTTCAAACTTTTTGTGCATTAGTTTTTCAAACCTTTTAGAAAGTTTTGGATTCGTAGAACCAAAAATAATGTCATCAACGTAAATTTGCACAAGCAATATGTCTTCCCCTTTTTTAGTAATGAAGAGAGTTGGATTAATAGAACCTTTGGAGAACTCTTTGGATACCAGGAAGTTGGAGAGTTTGTCGTACCACGCCCTTGGAGCTTGTTTGAGTCCATATAATGCCTTTTTGAGACAATAGACTTTGTCAGGATGATGTGGGTCTACGAATCCATCTAGCTGATTGACGTACACTTCTTCCTTTAGAGGACCTTTAAGAAATGTTGTCTTGACGTCCATCTGGTATACTAGAAATGATTTGTGTGCAGCATACGCAACGAATAACTGGACAGCTTTCAATCGAGCAACTGGTGCAAATGACTCTTCCAAATCAATGCCTTCCTGCTAACCGTATCCCTTAGCTACAAGACGAGCTTTGTTGCGGATTACAATATTCTCTTTATCATGTTTGTTTTTCCAGAGCCACTTCATGTTAATGACATTTTTGCATATGGGTCTGTCGACTAATTCCTATACATTTAGTCGTTCAAACTGGTAAATTTCCTCCTGCATCTCTTCAATCTATGCAAAATCATCCATGGATTCTTTGATGTTCTTTGGTTCGGTTCAACTCACGATGAGTACGAAATACATATCTTGCCATCTGTTTCTAGCTGACGCCTTGTTCTAATTGATTGAGAAGGATTTCCAATGACTTGTTCTAACGGATGATCTTTTGTCCAACGATGTTCAGAAGGATGCTTTTGATAGAATGTATGCATGTTTGATGAATCAACATGACGAGAAGATGTCTCCCCTCGTTCTTGTACCGGTGTACTAAAGATGTTGATAAATTCGTCTTCTTTAACTTGTGTGTTTTCTCCTTGAGTTTCTGCTTGATTAATGTTCTCAATAGAAGTGACAGTTGGTGCTTGAGTTGGTGCTTGATTTGTAGTTTCAGGTGTTGTTTGAATGATCAATGGAGGTGTATCAGCATCAACGGTTGTTGTAGTAGATTGAGTTGTGTTTTGTTGTTGACGTTTATCAGGTGCATCAACAGCATGTACAACGGAAGACTTTGACACAACTGGAGTAGTTTCATTGAGTAATTCATCGAACATCAGACTAAATAGCAAATCTAGCTCATTTAATGTTGTTACTGTCTCAGGTGCTTGAGGAACATTTTCTTGACTTTGGGGACCAGGACTTAAACTGTCATGTTCAAGTGCCATTGTCAGACATTGTGGATCGGGGTCAGAACTGACGTGATCTGACGCCATCTGAGGCAATTCGTCAAAGTTAACATGAATTGTTTCGACTATCACTCTTGTTCTCTTGTTATATACTCGGTACACTCTTGACTGAGTAGAATACCCTACAAAATACATGCATCACCTTTTTCCTTCATTTTGTTAAGATTTTCACCATCTCTAACGATGTAGCAAAGAGAGCCAAAAATGTGAAAGAATTAACAGACGGTTTCTGGCCATTTATGATGTGGTAATGTGTTTTCTCATGTCGAGGAATGACGAGTGAACGGTTTTGAGTAAAACATGTTGTTGCAATTGCTTCAGCCCAGAAGAACAAAGGAACTTTAGCAGCACTTATCATTGTTCGAGCAGCCTCAACAAGAGTACGATTTCATTTTTCGACAATGCCGTTTTGTTCAGGTGTTCGAGCAGTTGACGTTTGGTGTTCAATCCCTTCTTGAGCAAAGTATGCATGAAGAGTTTTATTCAAAAATTTTGTGCCTTTGTCACTTTGAACTGTTCTAACTTGAGCATGAAGTCCTCTTTGAACAAGTTTGAGGAAATTAATGAGAACTTTAGGTGTTTCGTATTTGGACCTCAAGAAGTGAGTCCAAGTATATCTGGAGTAGTCATCAATAATTACGAGAACATATGTCTTTCCATTAATGCTTTCTACCCGCATGGGACCACATAAGTCCATGTGTAGAATTTATAACCATCTTTTGGAGCTCGAGGTAGTCTTTGTGTGAAAAGACTTTTGTTTGGCTTTTTCCAACTCATAAGAAGAACAAAGATGATATTTGATGAATTTTAACTTTGGAAGGTGTTAATACAAATAATGTCTAAAAACGTTATTTATATTTTTGACCTCTCAACATTTTGATAATAACAAAATGTAAAAACTTTTACGATAAAATTAAACGTTTACAAATTATTAATCATAAAATTCAATTTTTAAGATTAGTAATCACTTAAGGTATGAACAAACAAATCTATTAAAAACTTAAAATTTGAAATTTAAAATTTTCCCTCAAAATGGAAGGTTCCATACCAGATACAACCTTCCACATAAAAAGACAAAAATATAAGCGTAGTCTGTTGGGCGGCCCCCTTATAGGCCTATCTGGGACCGCCGGGACCGCCTCCAGTGATCGTTGGGTTTTCCTGCCTATAAATACTGCTCCATTCCCTACGGAAAAACAGACCTCTTAGCATGAAATTTTCAGATAACTTTCTCTCTCTAAAATCTTCTTTCTCTCTCTAAATCTCTTGATCACTAACATTCTTAGATCTTGTTTCAAGTGATCTAATCTCTTCTTCTCATCTCTTCTTTCTCATTCAAGTGCAAGAGAAGAGCATTCGTATTCGCTAAGAAATGAATTGTTATTTAGTGATCTCTCCTCTCTTCTTCTAAGTACCAAATCTCTATTGTAATTATCTTGTATATTTGTGTGATTCGGATAGTGTGTAAATCCGATAGTGTAGATCTTGTGATTGTGTAGTAATTGTGAAGTGGTAGATTGGTTCTAGCTAAGATTAGGACTCAACATTTAGCTTAGTGTCAAAAAATAACGTAAGCGACGTGTAAACGGTTTTCTCTGCCTAAAGGGAGCTTGTTGACATAGTGAAATCTCGAGTAGGATACTCGGGGATTAGAGTAGGGCAAAGAGGTGCTTCATAACCGAATCACTATAAAGTCTTGGCGTCTCGGTTTGATTGTTCCTTTCCTTATCTCTTCATACTATTGTCATTGTTATTTAGCTTTAGTTTAGATTGTTATATTGTTTGTTCATATTGTGAATTGATTAAACATACAACTCGAATCTAAATATTTTGAAAGCAAACTTTTAAAACATAAACGAACTTGTAAACTATTCAACCCCGCCTTCTAGTTTCCACAATTTGTATCAAAAGCCAAGGTCACTCAAGATTTTTAAATATACTGTATTTTAAAGCTTAGATCGATCTATAGATTCTGACAAATAACTAGAAGGGCAATCTATGCAAAGACCGCCACATTTTGAAAGTGATAGTTTTATTTATTGGAAAAATATATTTGAGACCTTTGTTAAATCAAAAGATCTAGATCTTTGGCATGTTATTACCAACGGTGATTTTCAACCTATTGTACAAAATCCAGAAACCAAATTAGATGAGGTTATCCCTTTTGATAAACAAACCAGTGATCCTAAAAAGAGACTTGCAAAAAATAACAAAGATAAAATGGTTATTTATAATGCTTTGCCTAGAAAAGAATATGAAAGAATTTTCATGTGTAACACGGAAAAAGAAATTTGGAAAACTTTGTTAATCACCCATCAAGGTAATAATCAAGTCAAAGATAATAATATTGACCTTTTGGTTCAACAATATAAACAATTCGTCATTTCCGAAGACGAATCTATAGATAGTTCTTTTGCTAGATTTAACACTATTATTACTAGTCTAAAAGCTCTTGATGAAGGCTATTCTAGCAAGAATTATGTTAGGAAGTTTCTTAGGGCTTTACATCCTAAATGGAGTGCAAAGGTTACGGCGATTGAAGAGTCGAAAGACTTAACGACACTATCTCTTGATGAACTTATCGGGAAGCTTAAAGTTCATGAAATGATCATCAAGAAAGATTCCGAAATAGTCAAAGCAAAAGTTGAAAGGAAATATCTTACTTTAAAGGCTAAGAAAGAATCTAGTGATGAAGAGTGTTCGACTTTCGGAAGTGAAGACAAAGAGTACGCCATGGCGGTAAGAGACTTCAAGAAGTTCTTTAATAGAAGAGTTAGATTCGTGAGACAACCTCAGAACGACAAAAAGACATTACAAAGAAGCCGTGATGACAAGAACGGTAAAAGTGATAGAAAATGCTTTAGATGCAGCAACCCGAATCATGTTATTGGAGAATGTCCAAAACCACCGAAAGACAAGAACCAAAGAGCTTTTGTTGGACGCTCTTGAAGTGATAGCGGTAAAGAAGATGATGAGAAGGTCAAAAACAAAATGTGTCTCGTAGCTCAAGCATCAAGTGAGATATTCCTTAGAGTCGACTTGGAACTCGATGAGTGGATAAAGGATAGCGGATGCTCCATACACATGACGGGTAACCGAAATCTCTTCTCAAGCTACAAGACATACAATGGAGGTAATGTTATTTTTGGTAGCAATCTTCGTGGTAACATCATTGGCAAAGGTACGATTTCGAATGACTCTCTCAAAATAGATAATGTAGAACATGTAGATAACTTAAGATTGAACTTGTTAAGTATAGGACAAATATGTGATAATAAGTGTAGAGTAACTTTCTCTGAACATGATAGTGAAATCACTAATGATGGTAAGGTCATAGGTAGAGGTATTAGGAAGAAAGCCTAAAGACCAAATTTGTATAGCAACAATTGATGAAAATTCCATGTTGTGGCATATGAGAATAGGTCACGCAAATATGTGTCTCATTCAATCGTGAGCATCTAAGGAATTAGTTAGAAACTTACCTAAGCTTAAGTTTGATCAATACTTCTGTAATGCTTGCAAAATTGGAAAACAAGCTCACGCTAGTCATAAGGCTAAGAATATAGTCTCAACAACTAGATGCTTATAACTCCTTCATATGGATCTCTTCAGTCCATCCGCCATATGTAGTTACGGAGGAAACCGCTACACGTTAGTCATAGTAGATGACTACTCTAGGTATACTTGGACTAGATTCCTTAAGGACAAAACCAAAGCCTTCCATCAATTTAAAATATTTAGTAAGAAAATTCAAAACCAATTAGGATGTACAATAGTGTCAAAAAGAACTGACCACGGTAGG
>BQNB010023265.1:0-17350 GCA_026074375.1 Tanacetum coccineum | reverse complement strand
AGTAAGGGACCATAAATTGAGGCCACGATGAAGGACTCTTTGGATTAAGTTTTTGAAACGAGTCCACGCATCATAAAGAGATTCACCTTGATGTTGTTAGAACATCAAGATGTTATTTTGGAATGGGAAGGTTGTGTTTCAGGGTGGGTTTTGAGGGGGTGTGGTGGGTGGTCTTTCATACATCATGACGATGAATGAAAGAGTGATTTACAAAACAAAGGGCACAAAGAAAAGATAGACTACAAGAAAGCTAATTGACAGAAATTAAATCTCACTTGATAGGAATCTTATAAGTAGACCTAGGCTAGATTGAATCCGAAACCTACGCTACTCCCTGGCAGCGGCGCTAAAAACTTAATGTGCGGTCGACGTAGGACTTCTACAAGAAGTTTTACAACTCCCTAGGCAGTGTACCTAATCGTTGTAGCGTAGTATAGGCAAGGCTCGGGGGTTGTTATCGTTCTCTAGGGGAATAGCACTGTGAAGGCCGAATCGAATGTTCACTAAGGTCTAAAGGTTGAAGGAAGATTATTTTTGTATTTTTGTGTTTTATAGAAAGCAAGTAAACGTATGGTTTTGAGAGTTGGTTTGTATTAACTAGTTCTACTTTTAATCTAATCTAATGAGGAGACAATTATACAACGAAGCATATTCACTTGGGATGCACTACTCCTTTCTAGCTATCCAATTCTACTTATTGCTTTGTCACACTTGAGATGTAATGTGTAATTATTTCCTAAGTCATGAACGAATTACACGAACCTGCCGTCTACTTAGTATTCCGCTAGAGTAACGCACAAGTAAGGTAGTATGAAGACTATTACCTGGCCTCTAGGGGTACACTAAGTGCATGTGAAATATATTAAAAGTGGATCAACCATATTAGGGGACAAGGTAGTATGGAGATTGTTACCCGATGATATCCTTTCTACACAATCATGTTTCCCTAGACATATCAACAACGATACATACAAAAGCTGGTTTTCTAGAGCCTAACACGCACATCCATCAACAAGAAGCAATAGGAAACAAGAATTATAAACTATAATCAATTAGACTCATTGAATCTGTCACAAACAACAAGATCCAATCAATTAATGACAAGGTTCATGCAATCCCAAATAAATACTAGATGAATTAGCCAAGCATACTCAAGCAATATAAATCATAATCAACAAAAGGAATTGAAGACATGAATTAAGATAGATATGATAATCAAACCATTACAAGATGTTTATGACATGAATTAAGTCTTCTAAGTTGCTGGAAAAACACCTACTCAAACCCTATAATCAGACTTAGGGTTGAGGGCTTGATAAAAATGAAGTTATGAGGTTGTATTTATAGGTAAAACACTAATCGACCTTTGTGACGGCGTCACCAATAATATGTGACGTCGTCATAGACCGTCACCAGAGTCACGACATCGTCACGAATAACACTTCACACCGTCGTGTGTAACATATGACATCGTCACTTGAAAGTCATGACACCGTCACCAGCCACTGTTTGGCTTCTTATAGATTTGGTGTAGAGTTGTAATCTTGTTCGTTTCTTCTCCAAATGAGCCTAAGTCATATGTATTTCCTCCAAATGCCTTCCAAATGCTGAATACCTAAAAAGGAACGATTAAGTACCTATTTTGGGAATAAATGCAGGATTTAGGGGGTTAAACGACCTCGAAAAAGTGTATAAAATGACACCTCATCAAATACCCATACACTTGGGATTTGCTTGTCCTCAAGCAAATGGGCTTTTCTACCTAGACAATAACAATATGAGGGTCATTTTTACCTACTCTTTAAAAGTATTTTACAACACAACCTTCTAGACCTCGTACAATAAAAGTCACAAAAAGTAATACTTACACCTCACACAAGTGTATGGATTCTACTTTTCAACCCGTTGTATAATAAATTATAACATAATAGGGAAAACAGAAAATCAACACTCATTACCTGTCATAGCATATAAATTACCATAGGCTTAGTAAAGGATCAAACCTCCACCGCTAGGTGTAAGCATTATTCATTACTATCTAAGAGGTCTTTTAAAGGGTTGTGGGGTGTAGGTGTAAGATAACATATAATGGAAACTGTTAGCCTTAATTATATTAAGTCAAACAAGAATGTTATCGGTCTTAGAAAGTCAAACTAGGTATTGTATTGTAATAGGTTAGTCAGGTTTAACGGGCTTGGACTGTAATCTAATATTGTCCGTGTTTCAGGCTCAAAGCCCCAAGATAAACCGAAGCCCGGGCGCGCGTTTAGAAATCTAAGTTCCGAGATAGCAAGGCATGGGTATAAAATATCCCCATCACCACACACCTTGTTGAAGGGTGGTTGGTTTACATTTTCAATTTTACCTTGTAATCCACCAACTCTCGAGCGCGAGCGAGCGCGTATTTCCTCTCTTGTTCTCTCTCTAATTTCTCTCTCTAAGTTTTTCCTTATTATTTCTATGCATATTGTATAGAATTATTGTTGTGTAATTGATTAAATACATGGGAATAACATTGTGTACCGAAAGGCGTCGTGCTAAACGTGTGAGTGAGAGAAGCGTGAGTGATGTTTGTGTGAAATTCGTGGGTTTTTGTTGGTTGTTTTTTTTGTTCGAAAAAAAGCAAGAAAAAAATCAACATTTGATCTTTGTTTGTGGTTTAAGGAGTTAGAGATTTGTACTTTTGGGCTAAGAACTATCCCTTGCATCATTACTAGATGGTTTTAACATCATTTTCATACTTTCCAAGAAATATGGTGATTTTTTTCATGCTGCGTTTTGAACTAACCGAAAGGGGGTGTTCTATGATTGCGTTTTGCTTCATTTTCGTTCGTTTTGCCTCAAGACCACTTGCGTTTTGGCCTTCATTCGTTGCGTTTTGCCTCAAGACACTGTGTTTTGCTTCATTCGTTGCGTTTTGCCTCAAGACACTGCGTTTTGCTTCACTCGTTGCATTTTGCCTCAAGACACTGTGTTTTGCTTCACTCGTTGCGTTTTGCCTCAAGACACTTTGTTTTGCTTCACTCGTTGCGTTTTGCCTCAAGACACTGCGTTTTGCTTCATTCGTTGTGTTTTGCCTCAAGACACTGCGTTTTGCTTCATTCGTTGCGTTTTGCCTCAAGTCATTGCGTTTTGCTTCATCATTGCGTTTTGCTGCTTGTGTTTGCTTCATCATTGCGTTTTGCTGCTTGCGTTTTGCTTCATCATTGCGTTTTGCTTCATCATTGCGTTTTGCTTCATCATTGTGTTTTGCTGCTTGCGTTTTGCTTCATCATTGCATTTTGCTTCTTGCGTTTTGCTTCATCACTTCATTTTGCCTCTTGCGTTTTGCCTAGAAATCCTGCGTTTTGCTCTTGAGATTTGTCTACAGGTTGAGATTTATTACTGCGTTTTGCCTCATTGAAGACCCTTTATATAGCAAAATTCAAACGATTGCAGCCCAAATCCTCAACAAATCTGCGTACTTGGTCGACTTGATATTGCCTAATCTTGAGATTTGCCTACACTTGAGATTTGCCTACTCTTGAGATTTGCCTCTTGAGGTTTGCCTACTCTTGAGATTTGCCTCTTGAGATTTGCCTACTCTTGAGACTTGCCTCTTGAGATTTGTCTATTTAGATTTGTCAAACATTCTTGGTTGAATTGACAACTTCTTCGTTGAGACTTGCTACATCTACAAACCTTGACCTTCTTTAGAAAACAAACCTCAAGGACTTAGAAACTTCATTTTAGACATAACCTACAATCAATTAACAATAAACAAACCTAACAATCAAACCAAACAATCAAACTAATCATCTTGAAACGTAAATTAATTATTCATCACGGATTCTTCTTGATTTTGTAAAATCCCAGCAAAAGTATAGTACGATTCGATATTTCTTCGTTTTAATCAAAGATTTGTAAAATCCCGTGAACTTTCATATCCATTTAAAAAAACCACAAATGTTCCCCCCCCCCCCCCATCACTTACATACTTAAGATCGCATATCCATTTACTACAACATCATTCAAAATGTTCAAATTCAAAATACCAATTTGCAAACTCCATCATCGAATGCCTCTATCATAATGCTATCATGAAGCGGGTAAGCAAAGATCGTCCACCAATGTAAGCACCCCCCGGTAATTAGTTGTACAGTGGAAAATCCAAATCAATAGATACATTGACACAACCTAACAGAGAACTCCATCCACCATTATCTCTAAAAACCACCATAAACATCGTTAGCAATGGGCTGAGAAAAACAGTTCCCAGTTGCTGAATATTTCTGAAAAACTACAAGTATGTATATGTGGATGCGTGAACTATAGCGAGCTCGAGTGAGAGAGCGCGCAGACATAATACGAGATCAACTGAAGCCCGACGCAGAGCCGTTTCAGATCATTCTCACAATGATCGATAACAATATCTACTCCATAGTTGATGGCTTGTCTGAATGCATGTAAAAATGTGGGAAAGCCATTGAAAGGTGAAACAAGGTTAGTCAATCAATGATTCAAGATCTTGAAACCTAATTTATATTGGGAGTTTGAAAAAATTTCATCACATCACGGGATGGTGAATCACTTAATCGTATTACTCACGTTTTACAAGATGATGAAAGAGCTTGTACAGAAATCAGTGTCCAGTACAAATCATCAAGTGAATTCCAGTTCTTACTTCAACTACAACCAGAATGGCAAAGGTTTGTGTCTTGTTTAACAAGTCAAGAGCTGAAGACTTGTCTCCTATCACAAGCTTTATGACGATACTGGAATCAACATAACACCAGAATGAAGTCAATGAGATAAGATCTTTAAAAAGACTAGCACTACTTGCTAATCCGACTTGCACTTGTTGCTCAACAACCAACCAGTTTACTTTCATCAAAACCATCATAACTCAAAACACTCAATATTCCTCCACAGATTCGCAACAGACACCAGAAACAAGGAATAGCAATTGTTTACCTCTTCTGCTCCTACTTACGATCCAAAACCTGCTACGGTTACTGAAGATGAGGAAATGTCAAAAGGAAAAGAAGATGACAAACTCATGGGCTTTAATTTCTCTCTTCTCTCATCGATCAAGAAAAACTACAAACCTACCAACAACAACTTTCGAACATCATCAAACAACCAGAGAGCTAAACAGAGATAATAGGATAAGATGCTTAATTACACCAGATCAGAGAGAGAGCCGCGCGAGCGAGCGCGCGCGTGAACTTAAAACGACTAAAAACGTAACCAAAAATACTTTGTATTGTATGTTTTGCTTGTTTGGTATACTGCTCAGGAAACGGATATTCAAGAAAAGAAACAAAAAGAAAGCCAAAAACAAACAATCCAAGCACGGGAAGGAAAGGACCAAGTCAAGTCAAAGTCTAAAGTCATCCGCATGAAGAAAATACAACTTAAAGGGCTAAAACTGCCAAGCATAAAGTTGTATTACAAAAAAATAAAAAGACAAGGGTCAAAACTGTAAATCGGGTAGAGATTGCATTTAAGTTATACAACTTCAGGGGACCAAACTGCCTACTCCCCCAAAAAGTCTTCTTTCCCGCCCAACAAACCCAGGTACAACTTGGTGGTCGTCCCATACCCCTTCTCCCCTGCAAAACCACTTCTCTCCCTAGCCAAGAATCAAATTCACCCACCCTACTACTTCCCCCCAGCTGTATAAAGTCCCATGTTGGCAATACCCATACTCCAATCCCAAAGCATGTTCGATGGCTGAGATTGTCTCCAAAGAAGCTCAACAGAAATCAAAGGCTGGGATTTGCTTTAGTCTCTCCTCACACAACAAGTCACACTTGTTTTTATCTCTACAAAGAAGCACAAGCTGCAAGTCCAAGACTATCCGTCAATAAATAGAGCATTTTGTAAGCCTTATGAGGCATCTTATGTTAATCTAGTTTTTTTAGTTTAATACCTTAGCTTATTTTCAGTTATTTACAGCTTTTATTTCACTGCTTTGTAACACTTTCAAAATTAAATGCAAGTTTGAAGTTTTTAAATCAATACCAGTGTTAAGTTTCTTAATCATATTGTTTTGTGTTCAAAGAGTTCTCAATACAGCTTGTTTATAAGCTGCCTTAATCAAGTAAATCTAAAAAGTTAAGTAGTAAAGAGAAAATCATACCAATCACTCTCAAATATACCACAGCTTATTGTATGGATGATAAGCCAGTTCTGGTGGCTCTATGGACTCTTACTAACTTGTTTCTACAAGTTTAGAGCTTGTAGATTGGTTGATTTTATCCCTTGTTTTTTGAGCAAGGGTGTATGTAAGTCTCCTCTTTTTCTTACTTTACTTATTTATTGCAGAACTGTTAGTTCATTTGTTAACACTGTTAGTTTTAAGTTTATGCTGCTAGACTAATTCATGCTTAATTAAGTGCTTATTATGGATTGAAAATTGCTCTAAGTGTTTATACTTTGTTATTTGATAATCTGTTTTTTAATTAGTTTGAAATAAAAATGAATTTTGAAAAGTTAAAGGCTGTTTGAACAGCCGAACTAATCTCTAAGTTTAGTACTGATAGGTTCATTTTAGAACACTATTAACTCCACACTAGCAGTACTAGCACTCCTAAGTTAGTATTGGTAGTATCACTTTTTGGAACAGCACTACTTAACACTACCAGTACTAACTCCAAGTAGTACTGTTAGACTTAACTGTTAGTCCCAGGTTGCTCAACTCAGCTTATCAGCTTATAATTTCTGCTTATTTAAGATTTCCTTAGCCTTTTAGAGTAGATTAAACCATTTTCCTTTACTTTCTTTAGGGATAAGCTTATTTAAGTTTATTTTCCTTTTCAAAGTATTTTCAATAGTGTATCAGTTTGTAGCTTTTTAGCTTATTTATCATTTTAGTTTATTCTAGTTGCTTATTCCAATTACTAAGTGCTTATTAAGGTTAGGTGAACTTCTGTTTTAGTATTGTTTGCTTATTTATTATTTCTTTAAGTCTTGTTAGCCTAGCAGTACTAACCTCGAGCTAACAGTACTAACTTTAGCCTAGCAGTACTAACTCCAAGTTAGTACTGGTGGTTAATACTGTTAGTACTGTTGTTAGTACTGCTGTGTTTATCTTATTTAATTTAGCTTAATTACTTTTTGTATTTGCCTATTTAGAGTTAGTTTAGTTTATTTGATTTGTTTTAAGGGTATTTGAGCTTATTTAAGTTTTAACTTTAAAAGTTTTAAGTGTTTGTACCATTTCTAGCTTTTACGTTTGTCCTAGTTCATTTATCTTGCTTATCTTTGGATGAATTTGCCCATTAGGTTTAGTGCCCAATCATATTCTTATCCTTGTCATATTCAAACACAAATCATCAATCGTGTTTCGATTTTCCATCTCTAGCCTCGTTGGGACATAACGACCCGGGAACACTCTATACTGCTTCCGGTTTTCTTGATCTCGCGGATTCTGATCCTTTGTTGTGTTTATATTATATATAGATAGATTTTAAGGTGTGAGTTTGTGCGAGTCAAATTTTGGCGCCGCTGCCGGGGAGGCTGAGCAAGAATATCGTTACGTTTGACAGTTTGTCTTTGAACCTGTGAATATTTTCTTCTACAAAAACATAAAAAGTACAAAAATATTTTTCAAATTTTTTTTTTTTAGTATAATTATCATACAAAAGCCAAAGAAAAATCAAAAATATAAAAAATTGTCCATAAAAATATATAAATAAAATAAACTCCAAATTTATCAATTGTTCCTAACGTGTGGAACAATACAAATTTCCCAACTCGAATCAAAGATTTAAAACTTACCAATTGTGTCGTTTACGAGGTACGGCTCATCTAAAAAAGAAATACAAACTATAAAGTGGGTATAAGGAGGGTTGTTCCAAGGAACTACGACCCATAGGAGAAAAAAGCTCGCTCTAGTTCCAACTACCACCGCTCACCTGATTGTATTGCTTTTTTTGGGAGCTACCATGTGAAGTATTTTCCTGATTATTTGGTTTCAGAGTTGTCTAGTTTTTAGTTTCCTGTCCGTTAAAATAGAATGTGAATAAACTGAAAAACCAAAAATACACTTCCTTGTTCTCTATTTTAGTGCATGCTCACACTTCGTTCTCAGCTCGTCGTCAACGTCAACAACAACTACATCAACAACAATTCCTCCTCCGTGAATCTTGTTGAACTCCCCAAGTTACGATGCTGATAATGTACTATGGCAGAATGCTCCAGGCCCCACCGAGGGATACAGGGTACTCGAATTGTTGTTCCTGAAATCGAGGCAGCAAATTTTGAGATCAAGCATGGGTTACTAACTCTTGTCCAGAACAAGCATGTTCTTCTTAAATGTACAAAGAGGGACCCACATGCCACAACCGTTACTTCAATAAAATCCACCTCTATCTACACTGAGATATCCTAAACGTTGAGATATCCTAATGTCCCGACCACATCAATTAAGTTGATGCTTTTTCCTTTCTCTCTCGAGGGGGCAGCCCGGATATGGCTTGAAAAAGAACCCCCTCGATCAATTCAAACATGGGATGACCTTGTTGCTAAATTCATAAATCAGTTTTTCCCACCTTCTAAAACGACAAATCTTCGGAACGAAATTACAAATTTCAAGCAAAGATTTGATGAATCGTTTAGTGAGGCTTGGGATCGATTCAAAGATCTTCTCCGAGCTTGTCCACATCATGGATTCTCGGAGCTTCACCAACTTGATACATTTTACAACGCGTTAAATGTTAATGATCAAGACTCTTTGAACTCCGCCGCAGGTGGTAACTTTTTGGACAAAAGGCCCGCTGATTGCTCAAGCATCATCGAAAGCAAGTCCAAAGTTCGTCACTCCCGAAGCAAAGCCATTGTTGCTAAGGTGAGTACGAGCGCTTCCACCTCCGGAGTATCTCCCGATGTTGCTGAATTGAAAGATATGGTTAGAGCTCTACTTCTCGACAAGCAGACATCTCCAGTTCCAGCTCCCGCTCCCGTAAAAGCGGTTGAGCAAAGTTGTGTTACCTGCGGTGGTGCCCATTCATATCGTAATTGTCCGGCTACCGATAGCAACAATTACCGAGATAACATCCAAGAATACGTCTCGCAAGCAGCCGCAGCAAATTTCAACCAAGGAAATTCCGGTTACCGTCCGCCACCGATGGCGAACCAAATCAGACCACCCGGTTTTCCTCCCATGCAACACAACAGCCAAGCCAACAATCAGAATCGTTGGAACCAAAACCAAAACCGTGGGAATGGCTACAACCAGGGTCAAATCCAACGACCCCAGGTTCAACAACAAGCCCCAATGTATCAACCCCCGGTTAATCAACACCCAGCTTACCAAGCTCATCAAGCTTCGGGTGTGTCAAAAACTGATTTTGAAAGCTATGTCAAGGCTAATGATGCGGTTATGCAAAACATGCAAAACCAAATGTCCAACATAACCGACTTGCTCACCAAAATCGTAAATTCCAACCAAGCTTCTACTTCAAGTTCGGGTTCTCTTCCTAGCAACACCATTGCTAACCCAAAGGGTGAATTGAAAGCAATCACCACCAGAAGCGGTGTTTCATATGATGGACCTCAAATTCCACCTCCGGTGGTGGAAGTTGAAACCGAGGTGACAAAGGACACGGTGCTTCCTAACGGAAGTACCAAAGACGTCCAACCTCCGATAGTCCAAGTTGATGAACCAGTTGTCATGCCTAGAGCCAAAACGACTTTACCATATCCATCTAGGGTAAACAAGGAGAAAATCCGCGAAAAGGACGACCTTTTAGCTTTGAAATTCATGGAAATTTTTCGGAATCTCCACTTCGAGCTGAGCTTCGCGGATGCTCTCCTGCACATGCCTAAGTTTGCTCCGATGTTCAGAAAGCTTTTGAACAACAAAGACAAGATCTTGGAATTAACCAAAATGAAGTAAAGGTAAAAGAGCTGAGAAGTAAAAATGGAACAGAATTCAAAAATCACAAACTAGAAGGGTTCTGTGATGAAAAAGGGATCTCTTAAAACTTCTTATCCCCTTGTACCCTAATGTGTGTCATTGGGTATTGGTAGTTTTGTTATCAAGTTTTACTATTTATATTTTGCCGACTTAACCTATTAACTAACACTAACAGGCAGTATACCCGATCAATTGTAGGTTCGTTGGTAAGTAGGGTGTCAATCACTAAGAGTGAGCGTTAATACTTAAGTCTATCGATATTTTAGTTATCTAGGTTAGTTCTAATTAATTCTAGTTAAACCTAAACTAACGCAAAAGGGGGGTTTTCAGCCTGAGAGACTGGCACGAGTTTTGGTTTAATCTAAACTAAAGAAGACAATTAACACACACAAGCAAATAAACAAACGATAAAGAAGCAGTCAAGCACTAATGTAAGGAAAATGTATTAGCCAGTTTAATTAAATAAAATGTAGGAATTGTTTATGAGTGCAATGATTGTATTA
Organism: Tanacetum coccineum; assembly: GCA_026074375.1. Lineage (NCBI taxonomy): Eukaryota > Viridiplantae > Streptophyta > Magnoliopsida > Asterales > Asteraceae > Tanacetum > Tanacetum coccineum. The sequence continues at coordinate 6,943 of BQNB010023265.1, read as the reverse complement.
CTTCGTTGGTGGTATATCATTCCAAAGCTAGGTGGTACTTTTCCCTAAACTCGAGGTTTGTATTACAGTTAATCTTGTCACAATTAACCTAAACACGCATAAAGCTCACACCGTTGATTATAATTTATCTAGGAGACAACATTGGTGAATATCAAAACCTAGCTCATCGAGGCTTTACCAACTTATATCCAATTGTTATCTATATGCTGGTAGTCCACGGTCCAAGTACTTCCCAAGGAAACAGAATGTTATTTGTAATCCTAAGCCACCACTTAGTCTACCTATTCACTTAACCAATGGTAGAAACATAGGCATAAATTTGTAGTCCTATTAATTCAGAGTCACATAGATAAGCTGTATGTAGTATTTATCCCAGACTCTAGTCAAATTTGTAATTCCAGATCCAGTTGAATGATAAATAAAACATAATCGAAACATAAACAAATATGAAGTGATAAACATAATCAACATGCAACGAATAAGTAAACAATCGATATAAACAAACCAAACATTAAATTATCATAAACATGGTTAATACCTATAGGTATTAGCTGATAGTAATTGTAACAATACATAGTATCATAGACGAATTAAGATAACAAAACGTTATGCTAACTAAACACTTATAGTAGAGGATAGAGATTACAAGAGTTTTCCTATTGAATTGAGGCACTTACAGGACCTTCTTTGCTTCTAAAATCGTTTGTAGATCGAACTTGGTGGTTAAGAGCTTCTAATGCATATTGAAAACTGAATTTTAGGTTTTCTATTTATAGGCTCTGAAAACATGTCGATACGTCGTATTGGAGGGGTCCGATACGGCGTATTCAGGTAACTTGGTGTGGGCTCCATGATTATTTTATTCTGGATTATTCATTAACTGCCACTGAATACGGAGTATAGACTATTTTGGATACAGCGTATTGGCTGTATACGGCGTATTGGTTGTCAGAATCAGTAGACTTTCTTGAACTCTTCATTTGTGCTCCAAAATGCGTGCCTTTTACTAAGTTTCACCAAATGCTCGATAATTACTGTAATTAATAGAAATAATCAATTAATTATCAATTCATATATAAAATAATGTAAAACGAGAAATAAAGACGGGATAAATGATGCTATAAAATAGACGTTATTTGATGTAATCAAATATCCCCCCCACTTGAATCCTACTTGTCCTCAAGTAGACTTTAAAATTTTCTTATGAAAATGTATTCCAAACGAATGTTTGAGATTTTTCCTTTAAGAATTTTCTTTCAATTACTAGCACACATCAAACATCTCATGAAATAGGAAATAAAAACACTCAAATCACTCAACTAATCTATGTGGTAATATTTAGTAATTCACTTAATTGCTAGATCGTGATGAGTATTCTATCATAAGCTTGGCAAGGATATACATATCCACCACTAAAGCTAAGGAGTAACAAGTCTAAAAGGTAAATTGGGTTAAATGATAAGGTTCAAGGGTTGATCATTCTTTTTAATCTCTACCGATACTAATATTCTAAAAAAGGCGACAAAACCACAAATGCACACCCAAATCCATGACCACGACACTTGTGATTGCTCACTCCTTAACTTGAATAAGCTAAAGAATAGGACCAAGTAATCTTTTCCAACAGTAATACACCAAAAAAGGTGACAAAACCACAAATGCACGCCCAAACCCATGACCACGGCACTTGTGATTGTTCACTCCCTCATTCAAGCAAACCAAAGGTTAAGATGAAGAATGATATAGGGTAAGGATTGTGTAATCCTTAACCAACAGTAATACACCAACAAGGGCGACAAAACAACACACACACACATTTAAATCTATGAATGAGACACATGTGATTGCTCACTCCCTCATTCGAGCAAACCAAAGGTTAGGGATTAGGTATGGGAAACATATATAATTGGTGTAAAATAAAACAACAAAATAGATAGATTAAGTCCAAACAAATAAGAACAATGTGCAGCTACCATTCCGCACCATAACCCATGAAAAGACACAAATCATAGACTAACTCACGCTTTAACATTCGAAACTCACGCTTTAGTAGACACGAATCAGACTCAAAGATGTCTTGATCATCTTTAAAAACAAACCTAGTTGGCATTCGTGTAACGGCCAACTCCCAATCATCCATAATATAATATACAACAATAGTGGCGATATCTATTACTTGTTACAAAAAAAAAATACCTAGTTGGTTTATATTGCGACCAACTAAAAATAATATACAACATAACTTTACATCGTTGGTTTATAGCACGTACCAACGAATAATCGATCCTCATAAATAATAAAATCGGTTAAGTTTAGACGAACCGATTATCTCACAATCCTCTTTTTTTAACAATTACAATCCTCGATGTAATTTCACCATCTTCACGATCATAATAGCTCTGGATAATTTCTTCTATAATTCTTCGTACTCGGATATACCAATAATTGTGAAATTAGTAAAAATACATGAGTTTAACTACTTTTATATTCCCATTGCAATGTGCAATTTTCCCAACCATACTAGAGATAGAAAAGGATACAAGACACAGGAAATACATACTTTACACTAAAGCAACTAGCAACTGATAAATGAACTTAATCTAACAGGGTAGGCTAAGGTGTAAAGGTGTAACGAAATAAATAGTTAGTGAAAACAGGAATGGTTAAACAGGTTTTTCTAGGGGAATCTTACTCTTAAAATTAGAGTAAACAAAGGGTTTATACGGGGGTTAACTAACCGGTGTGGTTAGTTAATAACACAACATATATAGGCATTTTTGGGTGTAATCCTAGAAATTTACCAATTTAAACAAGTTACTCCATTTAAAACCATAGTACTCATTATTGTGGTCTCGAATAGATATACCAAGCCAAATTCTAAAGTCTACAACATCACCGGCTCACTCATATTTTTTTGGGATTTTGGGTAAATATTCAGAAACGGATAAGGCTGAATCCACACAATATCTAATAAGGGTATTGTGTGCATGTTATGTAACTTGTAATTTCACAAAAGTATGCTCGAATTTTTTTAAATTTAAGCATATTAATGTTAAAAAATAGGACAAGTTGCATTCTAATTCTCCTCCCCCACTTAAATTATACAACGTGCTTGTTATATAAACAAAATAGTTAAAAACGGGAAATAAAAAGAATTAGAATGACAAACTCCCCTGATATTTGCTCGGTATGATTCTCCATGTTGAGTTTATGAGCAAGAATGTGTGTTGTAAATGCGACTGGATACTAGCATGACTACAACACACATAAGATTTCAGATTATAGATACTTCACCAATGATGTCGATCTCTTTCTGGTAAGGTCCTGTGTAAGATATAAGAAAACCATGCAAACCTATCTCGGGTATTCTATGGTTAATAAAAATAAAAAAAATAAAATTATACAGGCACTCGATACGTCATATCCTAAAACCAGGATACGCCATATGAAACTTGTTAAAAGTATCTGGGTATGGGTCAGTCTGCCAAATACGCCGTATCATATAATGAATACTTCGTGTAGACAGAACTGACAATATTGTTTTAAATGCAAAAAAATAAAGGACTGGATAACGTCTAGATATTCAATACATTGTATGGGTGGGGCAGATACGCTGTATTGATGTCTGGGAAGACAGACTTAATAAAACGACTTAAAAACATTCCGGGTTGTCTCTCGGGAAGCACTTTTCTTTACAACTAAGTCTTTAAGTTAGACTTTTCTTTAGCACTTTAATCCGCACTTGTCACCAACCATCCTTCATCCACGTTACAAAAGATCTCTTGGTAAGCGTGGCATGCATCTTCATTGGTTCTTGTCAAATCATCATACTCATATTCTTTTATAGCAACATACTCTTCTTCCTGTCCAAATGAATACTTAATCATCTCGAACCTTCTAATCTTGCAAACCGACAGTTCTTGAGCGGGATCATCAAACAAATCACATCGTCCCTATTTGTGTTGTTCCTCCTTTTCTTGAATATCAGTGTCGTTGCATGCTCTACCATTCCTACCATCAAGATAAGGGTCATAGGTAGTATTGACGTTTGCGTATGGTCCGCGTATATGATCCCTCCAATTAGTAAATGGAAAGCATTCATGATTGTTTATTTTCCACCAACATTCCTCAAGTTTTACTAATAATTCGTAGTCAAGCTCAGAAAAGTTTCTGAAACATCTTTTTAACCATGCGTAAAAATTTATTACACTTTGAGTTGCATCTCCCCATGACTTTTCATAAATGGCTTTTTGCTTCAAGGCTTCTTCTTTCAAACTTCTATCCGTCAAATCATCATACCATTCATAATCTTGGAAGTAGGTCATGTAACCAACTCGAACCATTCCCAGTAACTCTCCACCGCTACAAAATCCTTCATTATTTGAATTATAAGTGGGCCATTTAGCTTTTCCTATTCTCGAAATGGAAAGGTTCGCAAATATGATCACATATTTCATATGGTACTCTATTTTCAAATCATGGTTCATCAACTTCATTATTTCATTCGTTCATATAATCTTCATAAGTCTTAGTTCTTTCAATATCGTAAGTAAATAATTCCATATCAATTTTAAGAAGATAAATGAACTCATTGAATTTTGTGCACAACGGTGTTTCGTAGTCGAATAAGTTGGTTTCTATCATAAAGATCTTAGCAATTTTATGTTCATCATTATTATTAGCTTTCTCAAGATCAGAAAATCCCTCATTAGTAAGTACTTCTTGATTATCAACCTTTTTCCAAAAATCAAATAAAGCATTCTTGGTGAATGGATCCATCATCATATGGTTAGCAAATTTCGAAGCCAACCATTTTTCAAACATAGTATTGGTCGGATCCCTCTTTGCTCTAGTCCCCACAACATTACAAGTACGAGAAGGCGGGTAATATTTCCAAAAAAAATTGTTAGTCAAATCCACCCAAGTAGTAATTAAGCCTTTAAATTCATCAAACCATTTGCTTGCATTTCCAACTAATGAGATTGGGAAAACTGCAAGCCTAAGTCGTTCATGATTTACATTGGGCAAGTCAATAGGGTTAACAATTTTAAGGAAGTATTCGATATGTTCGACCGCATCTTCTCCATTAGTTCCACTGAAGGCATTTTTGCACAAATCATCAAGGAGTCTTCCTTTTAATTCATAAGCAGCTTTACCATTAACTGTAAACTTGTGATCCCTGAATAATAATTTGCTTGGTTTTCAGTCACGAATTCTCCCATGGTTGTTTTTGTCTTAATTTCTGCCATTACCTCTAAAATCTGTAACAAAGGCAAAAATATCAGCAGGATTTGCTTAGAAGAAGGATAATACAGAAAGTTAAACACGAAACTAAATAAGAAGAATCTGTTTTAGCTGTTTTATCAGGTGATCGATACGTCGTATTCAATTTATCCTAATACGCTGTATCAGTCTGCTGAATGAGATACGCTGAATTAGTTAAGAAAGTTAGATGCGCCGTATTCAATTTATTTGAATATGTCGTATTAGGTTGTCGACCAGAACAATGTTTAGAAAACAATAAAGCAAACAAAACAAACAAATACACAAGAAACAATAATAAATAAATATACAGAATTTTACACTAATCTAAATTACACTAATTCTAGGGGTTAAGTTAATCTAGGGTTAAAACCAAAATATTAAATAAAAGTAAAGATTAAACAACTTCACTCCCCGGCAACGGCGCCAAAAACTTGACGTGTCGTTGAGTGTAGGTATTATTTATTATCAAGTTTTACATTTATATTTTGCCGACTATACCTAAAACAACACTAACGAGCAGTATACCCGATCAGATGTAGCTTCGTTGGTAAGTAGGGTGTCGATCACTAAGAGCGAGAGCGTTAATCTTTTAGTTCTATCAATATTTTGGTTAACTAAATTAAGTCAATTTAAACTATGTTAATTCTAATCTATGTTAAACCTATGCTAAACCTAGTTCTAATGGATAAAGGGGTTTTCAGTCTGAGAGACTGGCACAGGTTTGGTGGTGACTTAAATCAATTTAAAACACAATAACACACGCAAGCAGATAATCAAAAGATAGAAGAGCGGTCTAGCCAATTATAAGAAAACTGTATTAACCATGATTAATCCAATTAAAACGCAGGTTTGTTTATTTTAGTGCAATGAGTGCTTATTTCGAGGCAACATATCATTCCAAGATTTAGGCGGTACTTCTTCCTAAAACCTAAACACGTAAAATTCTATCACAATTAAACGCATCCGCTTACAACATCCTATTTGCTGATTATAATCTATCTTAGGAGATTAATAATGGTGATCTTATTAAACCTTAGCTCATGGAGACTTTACCCACTTATTGCTTAACGACTCTTTATATACTAGTAGTCCACTATCCGAGTCTTTACCAAAGGAAGCAGAACGTTATACTAGGCCACCTGCTAGAACAACTTCTTCCCTTAAATGATTGGTAAAGATAGGTCAATATTTGTGATCCTATTATTCTAGATATATAAATTACGGATATGAAGAACCATCCCGACATATAGCTAGCTATATATTTTTGACGAGGTGTTATTTTATACACTATTTCATGGTCATTTAACCCATTAAATCATGCAAATATGCCCAGATTATGTGCTTAATAGTTTGTTTTTAGGTTTTTTGCACTTGGATGGTATTTGGAGGAAATACACGTGACTTGGGCTCATTTAGAGAAGAAATGGACAAGACTACGTACCTATACCAAATCTCCTGAAGAATTGTACATACAAAGCGTGTAGACGGCGTCACAGGCATAAAGCAACGCCGTCGCAATCTTTCTAATGACGGCTTCAGGAAATTGACGACGACGTCAGGACATAACTGACTTAAATCAGACCTAGAAGACTCTCTCTTGTAACGGCGTCGCAACTACAACTTGACATCGTCTCGAAAATTTCTCTATATATACAAAATTGAATTTAGGGTTTTAAGT
>BQNB010023264.1:0-61997 GCA_026074375.1 Tanacetum coccineum | reverse complement strand
AGCAAAACGAGAAAAGGGTTATCGGAATAGGAGAAGTGGATTAACAACACTAAAGTTGACTATTTTGCAAATGAGGTAAGTTACATATATGTATGCAAAAGAAAGAATGTTTCATATTTAGTTTATGGTAAATTCTTAGAAATAGTAAGATCTGGAATGTGATAGCCAACCACATTAGAGCTTAAATTTTATAGGACAATGTGGTTTTACATGGTTTTTATGATTTTGGCTCGCTGCAACGTCATTTCCATCATACGTTTGTTAGAGTTTTGCTGCAAAGTGTTTTTAAAATGCGGTTTGGTTGCTGAAATGTTTATGCAGAAAAGTTGTTTTTAAAAAGAATTGTTTCGTTGCTAAATTTTTACGCAGAAAAGATGACTTAAGATGGCTTTTTTATGCTAATTTTTTTCTCTTTGCAGAAAAGTGATTTCAAAATGACGTTTGGTTGCTGAAATACACACATATTATGTATTTATTACGTGAAATACAACTTTGTTTATTAAGTTGTACACACTTCTGTTCATTGCCATATGTGTTAGTCTATTGCTCTATATAGGAATTCAATAGCCAATCGGTGAGGAAATTGGTATTTTTAGATGAAAAGTAAAAGAAAATTGGTCACTAAGTGTATTAGTACAGGGGTAGTGATTCATTGGGGAATAGAGAGGCTTACAATATAAATAGGTCCGAATTTTGTGAGAAAATCTTAAATTAGATTGCTATATGGATCATATTAAATCAGTAGTGGTTGCAACGTAATATAGTTTAAATATTACTTATTATTCATCTAGCTTGGTTTATCTATCTTCAGGTATTCTAGCTGGATACCACGACAACACTGATGACGAGTTGACGACACTCCTCGGGCAAAAGACACAACAGACACAGCTATCGACGCGACTTCAGATCCATGTCAGATTTGGAGGAAGAAGACCGAAAGAGCAGTAGAAAGTAGAAAAAAGATCAGCAACGCTGTTGAACACAAGTGAAGCAACAAGGTGGAATGAAGAACAAATTCGGTCCTAGGCACGGATATAATGAAAGTAAGTTGCAAACCACTGCATTGGTCGGGTGTATCGTCCCAACCATCAACAAGGTCACCAATGTGAGTAATGCTATGTTGTTTTGCACCATTAGGAAACAAAAAATGAAATCAAATATAGAACTTTGGTTGTGTTTTCTGCCTAGATAAAATGCAAAGTTTTATAACTTGAAAAAGGACAATAAGAGGATACTTTTGATGTGTTTTTTTTTTGTACTTTCGGTTGCAAATCTTGCTAAATTGGTAATGATGTTACTTTAGTGATCAAAACTAGAAACGTTAGTCTCACTTGCAAACAATCAATTGAATATAAAGATTGGTAACAACTTTTCCTTTTAGCAGAAATCTTGATAGCTTTTCAATAACTAACCAAGGGTTGCTTTATGCAACAATGAGTACGTTGAAACAATGTAATTTCAAATTAAAGGCATTGGTATAGACATTTTACATGAACTATACGGAGTACTATTGCTGTTACGTAACATAAAAACTGACAGTATAATTTTATCCTTTTTTAACTAAGTTTTATTGGATGTTAGTTATTAGAATAGTAGGTTCAAGCCCCGCTTATGAGTTTGTGGTCCATTAAAGTTTTATGCAATTGCTAAATTCGCTTATTATTTAACACTTCAAGAAAAGCTAAATATTGCGTTTAAATAAAGATGAGGTGAATGCTTTTACCCGTCTCTTATCTTTAAATTTATATTCATTCTGACCCGTTAAACAATCTTTATGTTTTGCGACACCAATGGTAAATGATAACACCATAAGTGAGTAGGAGACTTTAAATAGTTACAGTATTCAAGTTCCTGTGGCACTGATCATGATATTTGGCATTGCAGGGCGTTTGGCACTGCTGTTAGCAGGGCGTTTGACACTACTGTCAAAGGGTGTTTGGCCCTGAGAGAGCGTTTGATTCACATCAGCTGTTTCTAAAATCAAGTCTGGAACGAACAAACTGAGGTGGTATGTTGCCTTCCAGCTTCCTATTTTCTGTTACTACAAGTTGATTCAACTTAGTTACTTTCCATCTTACTTCTACAATTTGTCATTTTCATTAAATACTACATAACAACGGCATCCTAACAACAATTCTAAATATGAACATATTATCAGGAACACGATAACCCGTTACTAAACATTTGTTCACTACACTGCGTTAATTTTGCAGCAGTCGATGAAGAATGGGATCATCATTTTTAACAACATACCAATTCACCAAATCTCAGGTCTTTGCTTCCTTACATACGTTTTTCAAAGAATCGAAGCGTATTGCCTTTCCTTTTTCTTCCCATATTTCTTTAACACCAAAAGAATAACAAATCTGTATACTTCCGTATACTTTTGACATAACATTTGTGAGGTTATCTTTTTTGGGAAAACATAAATACAAATAGAGTGTATTTGAATTTTTCCACTGGTATTCTACGCTTGATCTCGGGGAGTAGAGATCGAGCGTAGAATACCAGTCGAAAAATTCTCCCATCATCGATTTAAAAGAAGGGAAACAATTGCAACTAAAAGCTAGATCTGTTCAAAGTATAATGTTCTATGTTTGGTTCTCAATACCGATCTTACTCCTTTTCTACAGGAACCAGTTAACTGGTGAAGCTCAATGTTATGGCACTGGAACCATCTACAGAACTATTTGATGTCATGATGAGCAAAGCGGGGTATGTCGCTTTCTTAATCTATCACATCTTAGTTTAGCTAATATGGGTCCTAGCCCGACGGTTAGTTCAAGTGTTTTTGTATACACAATCAGTAATTTTAAAATGAGTATTAGGATCGTCCAAACTTTAAAATGTGGGAAAATATGATGTTAGTTAATAAGCTCCTTCAATGTGTTTGGATCGTCTTGAGGATTTATAGGACATTGTAAAACGTTGTAATTGCTTGGACCATATCGGCTTTCAAAAAACCAAAAACGTCTTGAAAACATATGTTTGTGGGTATACATTTGTGTGTCTGCGTGTGTGTGTCTACGCACGCATGTAATGGTTTATTATATATGATCAGTTAGGAGCAGACATGATAGGAAATGGTGTTTGGATTTGCGTAATCTGAAAGAAATTGTAATGAAAGCCATAAAGAGAATGATAGGTTAAAAAGTGTCGATAGGGTCTATTTTAATCAAATTTTATTTTGAACATCCCAGCAGCTTGGTATACCCTAAACAGATAACTTCTGATTAAAAGAGAGTTTGCTTCACTTTTTTTTGACATGCATTTAGCTATAGTGATATTCATCATCTACATCCCGCCCAAAGTCCAAAATTCTTTTTTCTAGCTGTTTTCTCGAGGTAAAATTGATAAGCCATCCAGCGGTTTGTAATTGACCGTGATATTACATCATTCTAGAAAGAAAGCAAGAAAGAAACAAAAGGATGAGTTCAAAACATAACAAAAAACGTTTCGCATAGACTTCAAGTTGTTCGGTACTTTAAACTCAACTAGCAGACCACTAGACCAGGCATTTAGAATTCTAGATAGATTTAGAAACGTAGCGCCAGATTGATAAACAACCTCTCTGTTTGTATTTATGAAGACCCCAAAAACGACCGCACAGTGTTGCTTAGATTTGGAGCAATCCTGGGCAGATACAAACCATGGTTTTGTCAATTCACAATAATCCCATATACTGGAACCAAATCAAAATAATTCAAAATAAAACTGTAAATTTACCTTTTAACAAAAGTGATCATTAAAGTATGCAGTATGTTATTGATAAATGAATTGATGTCTTATTTCTAACGTGCCAAACATATATAATAGCTTAAGAGGAAAAACGTCAAATGGGCCAATAGGCGTACCCTGTCATGAATTTATATATCACAACTATTCACTAACTTATAAAAATGATTACTTATTCAAAATAAATTGAAGATTCTTGCGAAGTATGAAGATTACCTTCAGCATTTTCTTTCGTTTATAATTTTGAATATACCTGTTGGTTCTTGCTTTTTTTCTAATATTTTGGTTATTATGTTAAGTTACACATAAATACTTACCTTTTTCGTTTCTTTTTTTGGATAATTCAAATAGAGTGACTTATAGTATCTGGCAATCGAATGAAGAAATGGTTTTTGAAACATGGTGTGTAGGACACACAAACTATACCATTGTTAGCTGCAATAATATTCTAAACATACAAGTTTATGCTTTATGCATTTGCAGGTTCGTGTTTCATATACTTATTTAGGTTTTCGTTTGATTTGGGGGAAAAATTAAGTGATTCATGGATAAAAAAAGTTTCAAGAACATGTGGGTGTGCTTTTGCGTTTTGATTTGATGGATTAAAGGCCAACGATCAGTATTATCACCAAAATATAGAGAAGCGATTTATGATTTTCGGGCACTTATTGTTTTGCAGATATAAACATTGTGACGACGTAAGTGAGTGAGATCCAAAGTGAGAGAAGTCTAAGTTGAGTTTGGTGTCTTCATATATGTATGATCATAATTTTTTGTTCGCTTTTGTTTGTTGCATATCTCTCCTCCCGTTTCCTTTTGTCGTGTTTGTTTGGATGAATGTCAAAAAGGTTAGTTTAAGGGGCTTTTGAACTGGCATCTTAATTAAGAGCTATAATTAGGGACGTATGTTCTTATTATAGGGCTGTTAATAGTGGTTATTCAGCCTTTCAGTCAGTAGCCAAAATTGCATTATTTTAGGAGCCGTGGTTGTTATTACGGGCATTTGTTTGAAGTGTATTATTATGGGCGCCACTAATTGGCTGTATTAGGTCTTTTAATTAGGAAGCTGTCGCAACGTCTCGATTAGCCTAATTTTACATGGTCAAAAGATAACACAATTAAAAAAATGAAATTAGAATTACCTGACATACGGATAGGCTAGGTACAGACGTTTGCGAAAAATAATCTCAAAACCATCCAGATTGTTTACCATAGGTTAATGATAAAGGTTCTAGCATATTTTGTAATCAAGCCTAACTGAGATAGATAAAGGTTAAGTTCACCAAGAATGAATTAGAGGAAAACTCACATTACAAAAGCCCATGCCTTTAAACAAGCTCAATTTTAGTTTCGTTCCGGCCAGAAAGTGAAGCACGAAAAGTTTAGTATATATCTCTTTTTGTTCTTCCTTTTTTCTTTTAGATAGCTGTCAATAGACTATCACCACATAGCATTTGAAACCTACTAATATTTGTTGTTTTGGTTTGGCAGGTTTAATACGGATCATGATAAGTATTTCTGAATCGGCTATTGCCGGCGTCGACATAATTTTGGCGACATTTATGAGAAGATTGAGGGGAAGAAACGGCAGTAGATGTTGGATTTGGAGAGGCTGCAACTTAACTGATATGCAGTGATAGAACTAAGGTAAATTCTTTTCGTCGAACCGATCAACTCCAACATTATAAAATGAGAAGTAATAAATTCTTTTCGTCGAACTGATCAAATCCAACATTATAGAATGAGAAGATTCAGAGCCCATACTACATTATAAAACAAAATGCTGAGTGTTTGAAGTTTTTCATGGCAGGTATTTACGGGCGACTTGGATCCTAATGTTACCGGCAAACATCTTCACCAGGTGTTTAGGCAATATGGACAGTTAGTCCACGCAAAGATCCACGCGGGCAAGCAGTGTGGGTTTGTTCAGCTTGCTAGGTATGTGACTCATGCAGAATTTGATTCGACGAAAAGAATTTATTACTTTGTTCTAATTAATGTTCTATTTGTGTATACACAGGCGTTGTGACGAGGAAGCTTTAAGAATACCGTGTTGAACTAAGTTTGGTGGCAAATCTGTCAGGATTTCATAGGGTCGTTGTCTTGCAGGTAAACAGGTTCATTTAATTTAATCCAAACAACCATTATACTATAAACGGCTAGACTAAGATTAGCTAAAAAGAAAATATGTCTTACCTAAGTGTGCAGACTTAATATTTGTCACACACCAGTGGTTAACATATCACTTAGTAGTGCAGACTTGGTATTTGTCACATATTAGTGGTTAACATATCAAATTTGCTTACATTAATTGCTCCCACTAGCTAAAAGCAAATCTGATATGTTTAACTAAAACACGTATCAGATTTGCTTACCTAAAGGCTGAACATAGCTAAAAGTTAAAAAAGAAAATATATCTTACTAAATGCTTAAGTGCGATTTTTTGTTTGAGTCGAGGGTCATCCGTCCTAGCTTACATTAAGAGCTCACGGGTGGACAAAAGAACATAGGCAGGAAACATTTTAAGATGTATAATAAAGGGGGCGATAACGATATGTATTTATATGCATGAGTCCGTAAGGATTGTGTTGTATCTCTAACGGGTCAATGGGCCAAGTTCAAATTTTTAACACTGAACTTCTTTGGGGCCTATTAATTTTTGGACCGGAATGCAAATTAACACTAGATTAAAAGCCATTAGGTGGTAAAGGGGTGTTTGGAATGGCTTAGTTTGGAGGCAAAGGGGATGAGCCAGACCTCTTTTTTTAGGCCAATAGTATTTGCTATCACTATCTTTGCCAAACATACCCATCTAATATATACATAGTAATCTCAAAACCTTAATGGACTCTTAACCCACAAGCGATTTTGTATGTGTGAATTGGTCAGCTCTAGCGTGTTGTCTAATATGCATGTGTGATAAAATTTGCTTTTCGAAACTGATTATCTACTCTAATTTATGTTTGAGTGAGGGTTAAGCTTATAATGACATGATAAGCTTATATAAGCCGATAAGTTTCAAAATAGGCCATAAAAGATGAGCTTATGAAACTTGAGCTGAAAACCACGCAAGCCATAGGCCAGCTATATAAGCCGAAACAAACACCTCATGTGAATTATCTAAACTTAATCTGTTATGGAAATTTTGTATGATATTTGTGCTTGAAAAGGCGGATATCAAATCTTTAGCTGGTAGTGGATGTTGAAAATGTCAAGTTCTGAATCTGATCAGGTTTGGATGAAGACTTATCTAAAATAAGTTCGGTTTTTGAAAATTTTATGAATTTGTTTTATCCGTTGAACTGCAGATGGAAGGGTCTTCTGTTCTTGGAAAAATGGATATTTCTGTTTGGAGAACCATCGCCACCAACTGTTGACACACCCCGAAGACTGAAAGTGTTGCACCGTGTTTGAATTCTGTGGGTCAGGAGGAGGAGCAACAGGAAAAACCGGAAGCAAGCTGCCCACCTATTGCGTCTTTGACAGGTGTCAGACGAACATGTGGGGCCGAGTAATGTTGCGACGCAAGGTTAGTGAGATTTTGTCTACATTTTGTTACATAAGCTGCTGTGATTTTCAAGTTTCAAAACCTGTCAAGACAAACTTTTTATATATTGCAAAATGTTTATTTTCTTTCTAGAAAATGGTATATTCACATCGATTAAGTTAGAAACTTTGCGCATCACTGATATACAATTTTTAAAGTTAGTGTGCTCACGAATAGAAAGATACAAAGTTTAGTAATAATTTTGCATTATCAAAGAGTAAACTGTAAATTTGAATCATCGTTATCCATTACTTGAAACTAAGATCATAACCACATTCCCAATTGTGCCCGCATTATTGATGAACTCTGATTGTTTAATTGGTATTGTAGTGGGACAAAAAGATAACAGTGATGCAATACTAGCAGTAGCAAACATTATAGGTAGTCTTGGAAGCAACTTTAGGGTCGAAGATCGCTATACAAGACTCTATATCTTGATGAGCGAAGACAATTTTGAAATGCTTTTTCAAAGACTCAGAGTTGTAATAATTCTTTGTAAACGAAGTCAATAAATTTCTAGGAATCATATACACGCATATAAATCCTTAGGCTGGATGGTATGGTGGTGTCAAAGTCACCTGACACGTCAGCGCCACATCAACTTTCTCTCACCAAATAAAACTCATCTTTCAACCGTAATAAGAACTCACCTTACAACTAAAACTATACATTTAATAAAACAGTGTGGCCCCACCAACTTTAAAACTCACCTAGGTGAGAAACTCATCTAATTGCCTCAACTTTGCATGCAAACTCACCGAGCAAATGTGATGTGGCAAAGTCACTTTAGTGGGCAGGATGAGAACTCACACGTGATTTTAAAGTCACCTAGGTGAGTTTGGCCAAACCCACCACCATACCGTCTAGCCTTATGATAGGTGTCTAGCTTTCAATTTCAATATTTCTCTATTGTTATTGTCATTGTTGAATGTTGATTGTTTTCTTTAGTAGATGTTTTTAACACCGTATGTTTCTTTTCATTTTTGGGCCCAATTATGTATTAAACTTTATGTTCCAAAATTTATGTATAAAACTTTATATTCCAAAATGTTTTGACAACACTGATTTAAGCCTACGGTTCTAAGCATCTACGCAACGGATAATAAAATCACACTGAAGTTTCGAGTGTTAAAACCCCGCGCTCCGCAGCGAAGCGCGGGTTAAAAACCTTGTTTTTCATTAAATATGATTAGTGGTATATATAATTATGAACCCATATTCACTGTACTAGGCAAATGACACTAACACTTAATAAATAGTTATAAAAATAATCTTAGAACAATATTTTGTGAATGGTTAATGCATTGTTTGGTAATGAAGGGATCATGTGTTCTAAATTCTAATCTCTTCCCATACATTCCTTTTTATTTGCTTTTCTTTTTCTTTCTTTTAGTTTTTTTCTATTTTTTATTAGTGGATAGAAATACCAATAATTATTGATTTTTGTTACATAACTAGCAAATGAGATAATACAAACCATCACAAAAATCGTTTATAAGATGACATTAGACTAAACTATAGTATATTTTGTTTTTTAACTATATAAACTAAGTCAAGTAATCAATATCGCAAAAGTAAGTTGGATATAATTTTTTTTACTAAGTGTTAGAATCATGTTACGTGTGATAAAAGTAGTATTATATGACAATTTGGTGTCAAAACATTTCTTTAATGGTTCTCTTTTAAAAGTTCGTCAATTTGATTTGGAAGTACACAAAGTGAAGAGAAAACTAATAAAACACAAACAATAATCACGTGTTTTTTATTTCAAAACAATACAGAAGAGGATAAACTAAAAGGAAAATGAAATGTATCTTAAAATCTAAGACTTAAGATTAGTCTAAAATTATGATTAATGGATTTTAAAAGTTAATTGATGAAGAATGATAAAAGAGAAGATGTTTAGAACATTTGACAAGAATTGTATGAAGTAGATCTATTGTTATACTTTCTTAATAAGCCTATTTATCACTACTCAAACAAAAATATTTATTACTTAATACTCCTTCCGTTCTAATTTATTTGTTCGCTTTTATCTTTAGAAATATTTTTTCTTTAACTTTGACCTTAATTATTCTTTTATGTGTTATACAATGTTTGATGTAAAATATATGAATAAATTAAAATTTAAATGTGTTTTGATTGATATAATTTTCATCAAATATTATATAACGAAAACAAAAATAATTAAAGTAAAAGTTAAAAGAAAGACTTCAAAATTCAAATCTAGACAAATAAATTGAGACGCAAAGAGTAAATCCATAATTTTTCCGTTACTTTTAAATTTTAAATTGCCGCCACAACACGTACTCGCTAAAATTAGGAGTGGCAATCGAGTTGTGTTCGGGTTGACATGTTCGTGTTTGCGGGTTGGCGGGTTATTATGAACTCTACCCAAACACGACTCGTTTATTAATCGTGTCAAGAAACTCAACCCTAACTCAAACCTGCATAACACGTGTAACTCGTTTGTGACCCATTTAACTTGTTTAAGTAAATAGGTCAAGCGGTGAATAAGGTTGTTAGTTTGGCGGTTTAATTAATTTAAATGCAAAAATGATATACATATCTAAAAAATGAGAAACATAACATACAAATAACTATACGACAATTTCAATGATATATGAGTTATAATCATAATTCAATCATATTAAGTATATTAAGTATATAACAAAATACATTTAATTCAAATCTAACATAAATTACAAGTTATAAATTTTATTTTTAGAGGCTTATATATTTAAACGGCTTCACGGGTTGACTTGTTTAATATTTACTCAACTCAAACACGACCCGTTTATTAAACGGGTTAGACATGTTGACTTGTTTTTGACCCAAACAACCGAAACCTGTTTAACTTCGTGTCGGGTTCGTATCATTTATCTTGCCGTGTCGAAAATTTCTACCCCTAATTAAAATACATATTTCAATCAGTTTGAATAATTTGGTAGAATGACCAATGGAGATAGCAAATAGTATTTGTGTTCAAGAAATTTAAAAAGCTAAAAATCGTTGATGATTTCGTTTGAACATTACAATGATTTTAACTTGAACTTTGAAAATTACTGCAGAAGCCCTTTTTGGTTGGGGTTTCCTGCAGAGGGCTTAAATTATGTGCTTGTCCTATTTGACCCTAGATATCGCTCAAAATATTGGGAGGTTTACGATTTTTGAGCGATTTCCACGTGTCAAGAAACCACAACATCTCGAAAACAACTAAAAGTCACAGATAAATATTCAAGGGGCCCGCGTACAGATTTCGCTCAACATGTTGAGCGATATTCATTAATTCGGGCGACATACACATTGGGAAGACAACCTCGAATGACCGGTTGAATGACTATACATGGTAGTATTTCAATATATTGAATCGGCTTTTTTGTTATAGCACCAGATTTGTTATTTGTTTAAGTTGTGGAGTGTTAAGAAGTAAAGAAGTAGAAGAAGAAAAGTGGTGGTGGTGGTGTGGATGTGGTGTAGTTGCTGTGGTGGTGGTGTTGTGGTTTTGGTGCTGTGGTGGTGGTGCTGCTTTTGTGGTGGTGTGGTGTAGTTGTTGTTGTGGTTTTGCTGCTGCGGTGGTGGTGTGCTGCGGTGGTGGTGATGCGGTGGTGGTTGGCAGTTGTTGCTGGTTTTGTAGTGGTGGTGCTAATTGTTTTTCTTATTAGTAAATATGAAGAATTACGAGGTAAATTTTTTTGTATTACATTATCATTATTATTTATTTGTTATGTATATGTGTAGTAATATATTATTATGTTTTTGTTTTTTTAGGATGATCCTGTGAGTTTGACATGTAGAAGTAAGTTAAAGTTGATTAAAGTGATTAGAAAAAAATTTAGGAACACTCATAGGGAAAAATTGTTTAGGAACACGTGTTTTGGTTGGTTGTTAGATATAGATCAATCTCCGAAGACTTGTATTTTAATACATTTAATGAGTTGTCGGCAATTGGAGAGTTTAGCTGAAAACACGGATGTCGTTCCTTTTACTTACCATTTAAACGGTCATTACATACAATTTGAGAAGGAGGAATTTTGCCTCATAACGGGGTTAAGGTTTGGTGTAGAATTTAGTGAGCGCTATTTAGAGGGTCTTAATCCGTTTAGGAGACTATTGTTTAACTCACATATAGATGGTAGCCATATAACTTGTCAAATGTTGCTAGATGAGTTTAACGGTGAAGAGTTTTATAAGCTGCAAGACGAGGATGTTGTTGTCGTTTGTTAGTTAGCTGTTTTGCATTTGGTATTATTAGGTCGTGGGCCTAGGCATAATATCCCAGATTGGTGGTTTAGGTTAGTAGTTGATCAAAAAACGTAGGAAATTTATCCTTAGGGTTCGTACGTCTGGGCGAAGTTGTACCGACAGTTAAGAGATGCAAACATAAAACGTTGGCAAAGATTTATGTGGCCCAAGCTCTACATAATCGTCCTCCTGCTAAGTATACATTTTCGGGCTTTATATGAGCCTTTAAGGTATGTCATCTGTTAATTTTTAATCTATATGTGTATGTATATTGCTAACGAATGTAAAGAATTAATTTTTATTAGACGTGGATATTGGAGACGTATAAAGTAGGGGCTCTTAAATATTCTACACATCAACAACGTTATCCTAGAGTAGTTGCTTGGTTTAACATTACGAAATTCAAACGAGCATATCTCCCGGATTTTTTTGATGTGAGTTCTTTTTAATTATGGAGTTTATTTTTTGTTTTATCATATTAATATTTATTGGATTACGTTTTTATTTTTGAGTTCATGTCCTTTTTATTTTTAAGGGAGCTTGACCTAATCGAAGATCGAGACCAGATGCCTTTGAGGCAAAGCGAAGTGGTGGGTTTCTAGCCGAGCATTATTTGATGGTCGTATTCGTGAACCACCACGAATATCCTCGCCTGTAAACCTACCAAGTCGATATGATGTTCCAAAAGACATTTATCAACGTTTTGATGAACACGATAGGTTTATAAAGGAATTGCGAGAAAAGAATGATGCCCAAGATAAAATGTCAAATAAAATGTATAACTATTTTGAAGTAAATTGTTTACGTTAAATTTATGAGGTCTATAAAGATGAAATATTAGTTGACAATTATTTATTTAAAAATTTAATGCGGGGAATGAACCCTTGTAATATGCCAGGACTAATGAAAGCACCGGTCAAAGTCGAGAACATTATGGGTTAAGCGATTTTAGTATTTTTCAAAACACACATGTATTTTTTAGTGAACTTAATCTTCATAATTTTTTAAAAAAAGTAACTAAATATTATAATCTTGTATTTAGGGGTTCCCACAGGGTGGTACTAAATTGTTCACGACGTAGGCTAGCAGTTCGTTCTTTGACGTGGCCCAAATGACCCCAACTTATCCGACCACGTTTGAGCAGCCGATGCCGTTTCGGTATCCTCCCTCTTGTCCCGCCACTCCGCATATTGCGACCCCTATGACACAACAAGGATTTACCCCTTGGTCTTCTACTTATCAGGCCGGTCCATCACACGATCGTGATGTTGGTGGAGTTAACCCGGTAATCCAATAATTATTCTAGATTTTGGTTCCATATACTATTCATGATATAGTAATAAATGAAAATTTTATATGTTTTTTTAGGATGCAATGCATCGTGAAAAGAGAGAAATTCGTCCAAGCAAATTTTTTAAAGCCCGTTCACTTCTTTACCAGAAACTACAGTTGAACCTAAGAAACGGGCTAATAATATTAGAATTACGACGAGGGACGCCAATGTTTCACATTTTAATCTTGGAAAGGCGGGTATTGATTTAAATGCACAGGTGAAGAGGTTATGTTTATGGGATCACGTGCTACCGATGAGTACATTTCATTTCATAACGTGAACACTAATAAGGTAATCGTAAGAGTAGTATTGAATATAATAACGTAAGTTAAGAAATGTTTATTTATATTGTATTTTAATTTTGGTTGTGTAGGTTGCGCATGGTGATTATGTTGATTGTATGACTTTTCCGGGCTCACCAGAACCAATATATTTAGATTTCCATGTTAGAGGATTTACAGTTGAGGAACAGTTTTGGCGAGGACTGGTTTCTTTATTGTGTAAGGGAGCTAATTATAAGGAGCATAACCCTAATTAAATTGGTTGGTTATCGGACGATGTAAGTTTATTAATAAATATTTATAAAAAGTATATAATTTTGTTTCAAATAATAAAAACCATTTTATTTTTTATTTTGAATCAGCAAATCAATTGCTAGATGGAGTTGATGATTCGAGCTAGGCCACATGATGCTCGGTATACAATGGCCAAAACTGGGACTGCATCCATGCACCCAGGGTCACATAAGTTCGTGATAGAGACCGACGAACATATTATTTCAATGTTGGACGGATCGTCGCATCCTTACCCTTCATGGGATGATATAGATATTGTAAGTTTTTGTGGTTAAACGTTTTTATACATTTATATACGATGAGTATTTAATAAGTTATTGAATTTGATTAAACTAAATTAATTTATCTTTGCAGGTCTATATGCCCATCAATTCCGAAGGTAATCACTGGGTCACCGGTGTAATAAATTTACCCAAGTCCATAATTCATGTCATCGACTCTTTGCATAGCCTTGATCGATATCCACTTCAATATGATCAAATATCAAAATGGACCAAAGTGTTGAATAGCCTTTTGGAAAAATCTAGCCATTTCGAAAGAACAAGATGGCTACCATACAATTTCGAGTTAGTATACAATCAAGGTTTACCTTTCGAGATCCCACAACAAGCAAACCTTTCTGATTGTAGAGTTGTTACATGTTGGGTGATAGAAAACCTTTGTATGGGTCATGCAGGTCATCCAAATAATTTTTTAGTGCCGTTAGAGTTGATATGGTGATTAGGTTGTATGAATGTCGTTGTGAGGATACTTCCTAATGTGGATATGTTTAGTTGAAGTTGTATATAATTTTGTGTACCTACGAGCATAAAACGATATTGTATATATATTTAACATTTAACAAATTCATGTCATGGTAATTTGAAAGTAAGGCGATGACTTAAATAGACAAAATAAAGTAGACATAAATGTAAACAAGCACTACAAGTTATGAGATCTGTTTGTAAATCTCTAATACAACTCCATCAGGAAAAAATAAACTAAAAACCGTGTCCTTGTCGAAAACCTTAACAATGTTTCTGATTGTAATGTTAAGATAATGGTGTGATGGTTTTCGGGTAAAGACAGAAACGTTACGAAGTATCAAAACAGATCCGACGTTGATAGACTTTGGGTAACCATCCTCCTTTTCAAAGACTTTGTAATGAATTGTACCACCTATTGTACCTGATGGATATTTCAGTGCAACTGTTATGTCTCCCAACGCATTCGGCGTTCAAGACATGATTACGCCTACCACCATTTCAAGTTTCCCGTTCTTGCAATATTTTTTCATATTGCCAAGACAACCAGCTGCCGTGACCCCTTCAGCGTGCAGATACACAACCACGTTTAGCCATGGGCCAAGCGTAAAATGATCATCTTCATACACACCCTCAATTATTTTTCTAACATACTTTTGGGTGGGCATTACGTTCTCATGGCCACCTTCCATAACATCTGCATGTTTTTTGAGCAACGCCGCTCGAAGAATACCCGCTGGACCGGGTATTATCCTTGCTTCTATTTTTTTAGGTTGAACAATGTACAAATGTGGTATTCCATCAGTGGAATTAGAAGCACATTGAACAAAAAATTTGACATCTTCGTCGTTTGCAATATCCATTTCAATTGAAGGGAGGTTAAACGATAAATTAAAACGGACATTTAGATCTAAATTGAAAATTTTGACCACCATTTCCACTAAAAGTGAGTACGTCATATCATCATACATAATGACACCTCTTTCGGTCTCATTAGAGTGTAACACACATTTGAATTTTCTTATACTTGACGTTATTTTTGTGTATGACAGATTTAAGAATGATGTGATTTGAATTTATGGACACCATATATATAGTGTACAAACATTAATATGACATTTTTTTGTTTTTTCAATGCCAGTGAGTTGACAAGTCGCTGATCTAAAATAGATCACGCACTATTTTAAGCGACTTATGACAATTTTTGTTTTTTTGTAATGACAATGAGTTGACAAGTCACTGACCTAAAATAGATCACGCAATATTTTAAGCGACTTCTGACACTTTTTTGTTTTTTGTAATGACAATGAGTTGACAAGTCACTGACCTTAAATAGATCACACAATATTTTAAGCGACTTCTGACACTTTTTTGTTTTTTATAATGACAATGAGTTGACAAGTCGGTGACCTCTATTATTTTGAAAGTAATATTTATGACATGATTATGAAAATTCAGCTATTATATATAACTTATCCATAACTTAATATGAAAACATTCTTAACTCTATCTTGCATACAAGTGTAAACAATAGTAACATACTTGTAAATAATAAAAGTAAAGACACACGTTAATAGAAACACTTTTAAAAAACTAATAAAAATGTAAATACTTGTAATATAAAATTCAAAGACTAATAGGGTAATAACTTGAAAGACATAAAATAATAACATTAAAGACACAACTTAGTTTATTATTTCATTGTTTCGTTCTGTATGAAGAATTAGTTATTCTTTGTATGGGCCAATAAAAAATGAACCACAGTTTGCTTCAACAGTAACGTTTTGAAAGCTCTCAAAGGTTGGATTGAACACTTGTAGCCAGTGAGGTATGTGTTGCATGCTATTAGCTTCAGCTATTGGTTCGTCATCCTTATTAAATCCAAGTAATTTTAGCTCATGATTTGCTGGGTATGGAATGGTGAATAGCATTCTATATGATGAAACATAATCACCATCAACTTCTAACGCCCATGCATAAATTATTCTGAAGTCACCGTATGAGAAACTTCTAGAAATGATGGGAGGGTTATCTAGCTGGAAAATATAGTATGGAGGTGAAAACACCCCAACTCCTATCTGTTTAGGCATGTCTATTAGTTGAAATTGGTGAATAATCAAATCGAATGAAGCTAGCATTTAAATATTATAAGAAATACCATCATCACCATAAAACCTTTCTAAACCAACCTAGAATATTTTACCACCAATAACTGCTTGACCTGACCATTTTATTCTGATGGATTCATGTGGCAAACAGTAATTTTCAAGATTGTACCACCTTCTTGAGCTCAATGTAAAAACTGACACATACCATGGTCCTTGACCGTAAAACGGGTAATTAATCTTCAAAAGGGTTGTCTAGAATGTCAGGACGGATACAAAAACCAAATACCATTATTGGTGAATCAAGTTGAAGGTTGTAATTGGGGACTAATACTCCTACCAATTTTTTATAGATAGGTTCCAAAGAAAAAGCATCGAATTTTAGCCAAATGAAAAACACCATACACCTTTAGATGTAATAATTGGTGTAAGAGAGAAAATATTTAAATTTGAATCTACAGGCGTGAATGCTAAATTATCATCTACCGAACAAATAAAATCTTCAATATCTTGTTTATACATTAAATAAAAACAACAAGTATTTCTCTCATGAACACCGTAATCTCGAATGAAGTCAGAACTGTCTATGGAAAACTTCCATTGCTTTGACATAGTACGAAATTGAAGTAAAGACTTCACAGGAAGTTAATTCATGATAGCCATTTGAAGGTCAAAGGGTATATGGTCCGACATTTTTTAAACTTTTTAGGAAAATATTAGATCTTAGGTAAGATGTATGCTACTTGAGTGTGTATAAATAAAGTAACAATTAGTTGATATGAGACTTTTTGTTTTTTGTAATGACAATGAGTTGATAAGTCACTAACTTTAAATACTCTAGGATGTTCAACCTGATGCGTACAACAAGCTCATTCAAGCCGGTACTCAAAGATGGTCAAGAGCGCATTGCCTACTAATTCGTTATAATTATATGACATCGAATAGTGTGGAGTCGGTTAATGCATGTACTGTATTGAAAAGAAAGCTACCAATCACAATGCTGACTGAGACATATCGTGCAATGGTGCAAGACTGGTACTTTAAACGTCGAGAACTTGTAGGTATTTAGCTTTGAACACATTGAAAACATAAACTAATATTTCAATGATTTTTTTTCCAATATGAACTAATACAATAATTTTTGTTTATGTATTCATGTAGCAAATATGAAGTATGAAGTAACTGATTGGGTTGCAGATAAGGTGCATAAAAATGGCAGCTTTTTGGGATACCTTGTGGTCACGTTATAGCTGTAACAAGGTTTTTGGGGTTAACGGATTGTGTGCAATTTGTAGCAGACTGGTTTAAAAAAGACAAATATCAAGGTACTTACGCGAAATCTATTCATTTGTTGGAAATATGCAAGAATGAGAATTTCTGAGCCATATACATGTCACACCCCAAAATCGGACTCAATCGGATAGGCAACATTGGGGTGTGACGTCAATGGCACAATGTACAAGTCACATAAAATGACCTCAAAATGAGACGTTTTAAAATACATTTAAAAATGTTTCACATTTGATACACTAAAACATCAAAGTTTGGAAACAGGTCCTAACAGTGTCAAACTAACATAAGTGTTCAGACATGACAAAATGTTTAGATGAAATTTTCATCGAAATTAATAATAGAAATTCTTTACAACACTGTATTTTCAAAAGAATTTTTATCAATGTGTAAAATAAAGAGTCTTCGAAATACATATCCGCGCGGCTTCCCTCTGAGCAAAATACCTAAAAACCTAAGACAAAACATGCTAAAAAAAGTCAACAAAATTGTTGAGTGAATTCATAGGTTTTAATCATAAAATAATGATTAAGTAAAACGAGTAACGTTATTGTAATCAAACAGTTTAGTGGACCACAAGATTTAAGTAATGTAGACAAGAGAAACAAATTTACCAAGTCTAAACGAAATATATATTATTGCGCTAAGCTCATGACACCGAAACCTTAACGTACTTCAATCAATGGATTGGATATGCCCCAAAACAGATACAGATGCTGCCAAACATCCTACGAATTACTTCAAATGTTAAATGCGCCCATGGTCAACATGAAACCATAATTCGTGACGGGGATTGTCAGTCCCGATAGATCTATCCACAACACTTGCGTTTACTATAATAGCAATTAACGGTTCATGATTGAGAGACGGCTCAGTTTTGAGAGAAAAAAATGGTGTCTTCTCCCCTCTCCCTTATGTACACTTGCGTTTACTATAAAAACTGAGCCGTCTCTCAACTTTTACTTTTTGTTTTGGTCAAACTGCTAAAAGGTAAAGTTTTAAATAAAAGGTAAGTTTTTAGCAGTTTGACCAAAACGAAAAGTAAAAGTTAAAATTTCTAAAATTAAAATTTTATAGAATCCTCGGGGTAAAATATGAAAATATTTAACTACGATAAACACGTAGACGATCAATGAACTAAAAGACGACTCAGTTTCACTAGAAATGCAAAATTTATCGAATCGGGTAAATAGTAAAAATAAATTTAACTTAAGGGTAAAAAATAGGAATAAATAAGATTTAATTATTTATCTTGTTTTTACGAAGTATTACAGTCGATCCCCCTAAGAGAACTCTGGTCCCTAGAGTTCAACTGACGACGGCAGCAGACGAGGTGGCCGGGAAAAGATGCGGGTACTTAGCTTTGAACTGATCTTCTCGCTCCCAAGTAAATTCAACTCCTCATTGAGGGTTTCTAATGAATTTTGACAATAAAGATACGACCCTGCTTTAGTTGTGTAACCTCATGGTCTATGATCTCTATAGGCTCCTTGATAAAGGGTAGCTTATTGGCGAGTCAAATTTCGTTTAGCGGAATGACATGGCGTTCATCAGGTAACCATTTGTTTCAATGCATGGGCTAAAGCTCCGAATTTTAGATTATGCGTCAAAACATGTTCGTGGGTTCAATAAAGAAGTTAAACAAGGTAGCAATAGGATATTGAATAAATAACAGTTAATGCAAAATGTCAGCAATGTGCATGTAAGTACGGATTAGTAGTTATGAAAATCCCTTATGAAAAGATTGAATATCTGTATTGATGATATAATAAGTGAAAACAAAGAATTAATAGGTCATACCGAAGATTAGGAAAACATACATCAAGTGACAATATGTATCCAGATCAAAAATGAATTTGTGTTGATAATCAATTTGAGCAGAGGAATTAAATAAATTATTAATCTTCAAAGGAAGTGAATGCCAATACAAACAGGTTACAATGAGTTTGATATCTCAAGATTAATGAATCCTAAAAGAGAGATTAGTTATTTTATGAACAAGGTAGCGGAGAATCATTAATCAATGCAACGATCAAATGAGTAAATCAAGAAGAAGAATGTTCATAGCATCGCAGGAGGAATAAATAAGAGTATATGAAGAAACAATTTAAGATGTCGTGAGTATGTAGAATACAGACGTTTCAACGACTTAAGAAAATATGTAAAAGAACATATGTACAAATATAATAATGAATAAAAGGATAAATATAGAAGATGATTCACATAAACAAATTACGAATCAAAGAAGTATGAAAAATTATTTGTACAAATAATAAGTCAAACAAAGGATCAATTGATCATAGTAGTAATAGATGGGAGTAGGTGTCGAGAATATCAAAACATAGCAACGGTAAAAAAGAAATGAACGTAAAGAATTATGAAAGACTATAGAGAGTCACTCGTGAAGTTAACCGATGCAAACAAAAGAAATAATATCAATAGTTGAAAGAGGCTCATATTAAAGAAGTGATATATCAAGAATGTTATACGGAATAGAGGAAATAATGGTATAAACAATTGATGATTAAAGGGAGTTAACACTAATGGTTAATACCCGCACATAATAAGGATATGGTATATCAAGGATATTAAAATGGAATTTGAAAAAAATTAATTGTACAAATAATTTATTATTAAAGAGAGTTAAAACTAAATGGATAAAATAAGCATATATCAAGGGAATGGTTATATCAAGGTTGTTAAAACGGGATATGAGGACTTAATTGTTCAAGCAATTTATTATTGAAGGGAGTGGGTATATCCGTACCACAAAGCAAACAATATATTAAGAGTTTTATAAAGAAAATGCTTTAAATAGAAAAGTTATTATTAACTATGATGGTCGAGATTCTCTCTTCGGAGTGGGGGCTGCTGGTTGCATTATTCCCAATTGATATTCTTGTTGAAAGACGTGACCTTCATTAACGTGGTTTGTCTCAAGGGTCTTCTTGCGTGATTTGTTCTCGGCATCTCAGATCTCGTTCCGTTTAAAGCGAAAGTGCATATCAAACATACGTTGGGCTATACATCATTTGATAGCTGTTGAACTTAGTAGATATCTTCTTGATGGCACGATACTGAGCCATGTTCCGAAAGTAGGTGCTCCAAGACGTCATAGACGAGGTGACAAGTTAATAGTCGTATTCCAATTTGCCGGTATGTTTCTATGCAGTGGGTTACGTGATGACGTAGGCGTTTCAGAAGTACGATGTGAGTGTTCAAACTCGGAGTCGATTAGTAAAATAACCGGTGGGGTCAACGAATATGTCGAATTTCAATATCGTCAAAAATGGCATTATGAAAAAAAATTCATGTGGAGTTCTATAGACCATTGTATCGCTAACAATGAATTAAGAAACGTCATAGTATTTATATAAGCAACATTTATTTTTAAAAAATATGGTGACGCTCAAAAAGGTAGACATAAGTAATCGAACATAGTCGACGTTTATATACATTACCTTTATATAAATAAATAGCGGTAATCTCAAAGATAAGCGTAAAAGATAAAAAAGAAAGTCAAGTATTATAAATCATATCCATATAATACTAATAGTAATGCTCGAGAGAGTATATATAAGGAACCAGGAAGTACGCGCGCACGGATATCGGATAAAACAATGAGAGACTCTAAAATTTGAAAAATAGTCATAGTCTAGGCTTTGAAAACGACCCAGTTCCCTATGACCACAGCTTTGATACCAATCAGTCACACCCTCAAAATCGGACTGCAGCGGATAGGTGACATTGGGGTGTGACATCAAGGGCACAGTATACAAGTCACAGAAAACGACCTCAAAATAAGACATTTTAAAATACATTTAAAAATGTTTCACATTCGATACACTAAAACATCAGAGTTTGCAAACAGGTCCCAACAGTGTCAAAATAATATAAGTGTTCAGACATGACAACATGTTTAGATAAAATTTTCATCGAATTTAATAATATAAATTCTTTACAACACTGTATTTTCAAAAGAAATTTTATCAATGTGTAAAATAAAGAGTCTTTGAAATACATATCCGCGCTGCTTCCCTCTGAGCAAAATACCTAAAAACCTAAGACAAAACATGTTAAAAAAAGTCATCAAAATTGTTGAGTGAATTCATAGGTTTTAATCATAAAATAATGATTAAGTAAATCGAGTAACGTTATTGTAATCAAACAGTTTAGTGGACCACAAGATTTAAGTAATGTAGACAAGAGAAACAAATTGACCAAGTCTAAATGAAATATATATTATTGCGCTAAGCTTATGACACCGAAACCTTAACGTACTTCAATCAATGGATTGGATATGCCCCAAAACAGATACAAATGCTGCCAAACATCCTACGAATTACTTCAAATGTTAAATGCGCCCATCGTCAACATGAAACCATAATTCATGACGGGTATTGTCAGTCCCGATAGATCTATCCACAACACTTGCGTTTACTTCAATAGCAATTAACGGTTCATGATTGAAAAGGGGACTTAAGTGGCAATAGCGGCACTTAGGCAATAATATTCAGGCAATATTATCTGGTATAGCATACAGTTTAAAAAGCACTTGTATCCAAAGTAAAACAAGCATGTAATCTCACCCTGTAGAGTTTGTAAAACAAGTAAGTAGTAAAAGGAGGCTATGAACTCACCTTATGCGATTTGGCAAAATCAATAATATAGAATCTGAAGTAAATCAAATCCCCTAAGTGCGACCTAAAATGAATGGCGCAACTTAGAAAAATAACCAACTAATACACACACAATTAGAAATGAGATAGAAAGGAAAATTGTATAAAACGTTTTTATTTGACCGAAACAAGTATGGCATTGCGTCCTAACTTTCATGGGTCAAACTTACTCAAAACACAAGCCTAAATCTGAACTAATATCATCTCTAAGACGTGTCTCAAATTTACATCTTAACCAATAATTTCTACAAGTGACCACCTTAGTTTTACCTCTAACTATGTCTTATATTTACAAAATTCTGAAATTTTACCCATCTTTGAAAGCGCGTCATTTAAAATCTGTAATAGATATAAACATGTGGTTTTTGCGTACAGGCTGCGTTACGAATCTATTTTCTAGTAATGTGGTCCCCGCTACCCAGAGACTTCCAGAACCTAAGTGTAATTACTAATTTACCCTTTAATACAAGTGCATGTCATTTTCTGAATTTTACGCCTTCACCATATTTAGCATATCTCCTAAACCGTATAACCAATGAGGATGAAACACGCAGCCAAATTTACTTTGACTCGATACCTAGAAGCCTGAACTTTTAAATGTGGGTTCTATTATACAAACTTACTGACTTATATAGGTTCAAAGTTCAGGTTGCGCGCAATGATCCATTTTAGTAATATGACAATATCTCAAACATCCGAATTATTTAACGTTCCAACCAAACAGAAAAATGTACCTAAGACACATACCTATGTCAATAGTGAATTTCCCAGAACTTCCCAAGTCAAAAATGTTCCTCTACACACCAATTTACCTAGCATTACAAAGCTGACCCAAAGAAGTTCAGCTAATTTTTATAGTTTATGAAAACAGACGCAAATTGAAATCTACGAGGGATTTTTAAGTGAACCCACTTAGAGGTGATACTACTAAGGGTCTTCTACTATTATTTTAATCATTTCACAATGGGTTTGCACAACAACATGGAGTTATGCTCCATTTCCTACGACTAGATCAGATTTGACATGTTTTGGTAAAAAGGCCGTATCTCACTCATCCGGAGAAGATAAATTTACATCCAATTAGACACATGTACTTAAGAACTAGACCTATGAATATATAAAAACTCCCAGGTTTGCTAAGACCAAAATAAATTTGAAATCAAGGAAACAAACTGCTGGTCTAAAATCTACTCCAAAAAACTTATCAAAATCAATTAAAACCTCAATCCAATCACCACAAACCCCTATACAATGCCATACATGATTGATTAACACATTAACAAACACAAAATATCCAAGATTTTCAAAAATCAACATAATCTTGCCTGGACCAAATCAAAAGGAAAAATCAAAAGTAGAGTGTTGGGAATTAAATATGTTCATACTTAGTACTGCCAAGCCAAGAATTAGTGCTACTCAAAGTTACAACTGCCAGTACTAACCAGTTAGTACTGCTAGAGCAAGTTAGTACTACCAGTACTAACTTAACACTGCTGAAGGACTTAAGACTGCTGCATGAAGATTAAAGACTGCTAAAGAGATAAAGACCTGTGAAGTGATATGTATTGACTTATTCAGAGTATATTCTATTTAGTTAGAAAGATATGACGTTACCTTGGCTGATACATTGGTGTATATTAGGAGGAGTGCAGCCAAAGACAAAGGTAAAGGTAAAATGGATGAATCTGAGCCAGTACAGACCAAGATAAAATTGCAGCAAGAACAAGAAAGACTTGGTTATGAAGCAGCTGTGAGATTGCAAGCTAAACTTGTGGAAGAAGATAGGCAGAGGATTACAAGTGTACATGAATCAGCTAGCTCTTTTAATATTGAAGAATGGGAAGACATACAAGCTAGAATTCAAGCTGATGAAGAGTTAGCCCAGAGGATACACGTTAAGGAAAGAGAAAAGTACACTGAAGCTGAATAAGCAAGAATGATTGTAGAGCTTATCAATCAAAGTAAAGAAAGGAGGAACAAGCCACTCACACAGGCTCAATAGAGGACTTATATAGCTAATTATATCAAACACATAGGAAGTCATACAATGCAGCAGTTGAGAGGATATTCTTTTGATGAGATCAAGGCTTTGTTTGAAAAAAAAAAACCCAAAACAATGAGGAGAGTAAGCACTTTTGTTCCAATTACTAGAGTAAAGATGGACAAAGCAGTTCCTGATGTTGCCAGCTGAAAGTTCAAAACAACGGACATGCAGAAGAAGACTTGTATCAAGAAAGTTCTAAGAGGCACAAAGACTGGACAAAAGTCGAATTAAGAGATAAAAGATGATGATGGACAATCACAAGAAGGTTATAACAAATGATGATAAAGTTCCAGAAGCTAGGGAATGAATGTGAAAGCTTTAAAAACTAAGTATCCATAATTGATAGGAGATCTAACACTGAGAGGCACTAGGATAGATACTGGAAGATCATTAGAGATGGAAATCATACTTAAAGTATACCATAATCTTGGATGATATGATAAAGCAATTGACAGGGATGACTTAGTGATGCTGTGGAGTCTAGTTAAAGAGAAGTTCAATTCAACAGAACCAACGGATGACAAAGAAAGAGAAATATGAGTTGAGTTGAAGAGATTATTTGAACCAGATATAGATGATGAGTTGTGGAAGCTTCAAAAGCATATTCATGATTTAACCTGGAAGCTTTATGATTCATGTGGAGTGCATTATGTGTCTACAGAAAAGGGTATAGACATCTACATGATGGTAGAGAAGGTGTATCCATTGTCAAGAGGAACTCTTATATTGATTGTCTGGGTGGAAAACTCTTGGTGAAACAAGATAATGAGATATCCAGAGAACTTCTTAGGAAGATATTCATGCAGGCTGAAAGACCAAGAAAATGAAGTGTTTGAAAGAATCCTCTAGAGAACAAGGTTCAATTCAAGAAATTCGTTTGATTTAGAGGTAAATCACATGTTTAGGGGAGGATGCGTTAGGAATTAAATAGTGTCTATATTAGTATGCCAAGCAAGAATTATTACTGATCTATAAGTATACAACTTGTCGAGTACTAACCAGTTAGTTTACTGTAGAGGAAGTTGTACTGACCTTAAGTGAGTAGTTACTAACTTAACACTGCCGAATAGAGATTAAGATGCTTGCATGAAGATTAAAGACTGCACTAAATGAGTAAAGAGTGTTAAGTGACTGATGTATTGTCATATTCAGAGTAGATTCTATGTAGTTAAAATGTAATTATAAGATTTCTAATTTATAGAAGATTTCGGAGTTATTTTTGTAATCGGACTCCTTAGTGTATAAAAGGGGATTCCTAGGTATCTAATGTTAGGTAGTGATTTTAGAATTTTATTTAGAGCTTCAAGGTTGTAAACCCTAGTACTACACAGAGTACTCGTATTATTAATAATAATATTGGAGTTTTTCAGTAATATCATTGTTCATTGTTCCTATAATTTACTGTTTTGTTAATATTCTTCTAAGTATTATAGAGTAGATTCCGCATACTCTTTAGTATTCACAAAGTTTCTAACATAGTTGTTTTGGATTTATCCAAAGTAACTTAATCTTTACAAGCTAAGGATTAGATCTTGAGTTGGGATCAACAAGTGGTATCAGAGCTTGTGTTCTGAAATTTGATCTAGAAGAAACTAACAAGAAAAACTCTTTACTCACAAGGAAGAGATGGATCTAGAAACTGCTGAAATCACTACTAAAGGATTTTCACAACTGAAACAACTACGTTGTTCGAATGACGACATGTCAAAGAGTTAAACGGATACGAGGATGAAGAAGATAAGAATTAAACGATTTAGAGGATAGAGAATAATATTTATAGATTTTTATGAAAGAAAAGAAAATACAAAAGAAAAATATTTTTAGGACCGATAGTCAAAGGTGCACGGTAGCTCTCTAGAAAAACGCACAAAGAAGCAAAGGAGCGGGAAAGCGCAAAGCTATTAAAAACCTTCTCCTTTCGGGTCGAAGTTCGTTGGATCAACCCTCTTTATACCTCTCTTATAGTTTGTTAATATAAAGGTGAGCCGATTTAACAATTGACATCACGGTTTCTTTTGTTGGTTTTTTAATTTTTTTTAGTCTTTTGATTACTTTATAATATTTTTGTATTTTTTTATATATATACGAAAATATTCACAAACAAAGAATAACTTCCGAGGAAGGATCTTCAAAAAACAATCTTCAAACGATAACTTGAAATTCGTAACACAGCCTCCCCGGCAACGGCGCCAAAAATTGATCCCTCCAAATATGTATATATAATATATATATAAGGATTTATCAATAATAATATAGAGAGTAAGTATTCCGAAATAGTTTAAAGAAAATCGCTCTTAACCAAAGTGACTTCAAAAACCTCCTGGGTCGTTTCCTTGACGAGGCTTGAATTGAATGTCGGGTTATCGTTAGTGATCGGGATTTTGAATGGTTTAGGATTTTGGATTGGTTTTCTATTTCTTCAAATAAAAAGGAAAGCTAACAATTAAAGCAAAGGCAACTAATTTCTAAAATAAACTATTGGGAACATGAAAAGCGCAAGGGATCTTAGAATCAATTAAAGGAACCTAAGGCAATGTATAGCTCAAACGAGCTGAGGATTAAATATCTTAATAAAGAAAAATAACATAAAAATAAATCAAAACATCATTAACCTAAACATGGCAATAAAAGCGTAAACATAAATGAAATAACGAGATAAGAAAAAAAAGCAAATCCAATCCAAATCCGAACTAGTATGCCATAACTCGAAAATTGAAAAGACGATAGATGGTTGATGCCTGATTCTACTGCTTGAATGAATGTCAAATCTGCTCGAATTACGTCCACAAATTGATTCGGAAACTTGCTGCTATTATTATTTTAATGCATACTACAACCTAATTAAATGTAAAAATTGAATAAAACAAAAAAACACTAACTTGCCGCTATGATTAAATTGAAGATAGCTGGCTACCTACGAGTTATAGGGAAAAAAAGAAAAAGAAACAAGATGTGAACTAAGAAATGGAAAAGATATCAGATATATGTATTCAAACTTGCTGCGTTGATGTTTGGTATCACTACTACTTCTCGAAATCTAAAAACAGAAAATATAATATAAAAGCTGCGTTGATTATCTATCAATGCTACTCATTAATTAAATGAAGAACTAAAAAAAATAAACTAAAAAAAATGTTGCGTTTTCGTTGTTGTGTGTGTATCCCAAGTGTATAGAATACACTACACAATCTTATATTACTAAACTTTTCAAGGCATATTTTTATAAAAAGTTAATGTAATCAAAGACGAGAAAGATAAAAGAAAGATGATAAATTATATGAAAGGCTTGGAAATAACTTAATAAAAACACTTACTTGAGCATAAATAAAAAAAAATTCAATGCATAAACTTCACTTTTTATTGATAAATCTTGAGAGTACAATGCTTGGAAGGGTAAATGACGATATTTAAAAGACAAAAAACATTAAATAAGTTGTAAATAAGCCATAAGCTGTCCTAAAAACTACATATCTTTTTGTGTGAATTCCATCTCCTATTTGTAGGGGAATGGTGTGAGCTTCTTGTGAAGTAAGATAGACAAGGCATTGAATGCTTTCCAAAATTGTTTATGTAAATGGCCAATCACCATTAAAACCGCCATTATTGTTTTGACATTTTTCATTCAATGCGCCTTTTTTATATTTTCAAATGAAGATGAAGCGGGTAACGGGCGTTAGATGTTAGGACTAACGGTGTTACGGTTTGGGTAAACGAGTGTTAAGTCTCCAAGTGGGCTTCTTCTTGGGCCGGTTTGGTTATTTCCATATTGGGCTTCTTTCTTGGCCGATTTTCTTCATAATTTGCGCCGGTCTTGGCCCATTAATTTTGAGTTAGGAATGGCCCACTTTGCAAAATATCTTCAGCTTTGGTTTTTTCTCGCTCTTCCCAATCTCGTTCTTGGTTTTGTCTGTTTTGGCTTCATTTTTGTCTTTTTGTGTATATCAGTTACCTGCACATTCAATAACACAAAACAAGCATATATTTGGCATTTTATGTCCATTTTTGGTTATTTAAGCTCGTTTTATTAAGGAAAAGGTATGTGTATTTAAGCACATACCAGTTATTGACCTAAGGTGATTTATACGTTGTTTTACTCAGACGATTTATACGTTTATTTCCTAAGGTGATTTATACATTACTCTTTAGGCGATTTATACATAATTTGCTTGGGTGATTTATACGCTTTACTTGGGAGAACTATACACTTTCATTAGGTGAATTATACGGTTGTTCTTTGGTTTGTAAAATCCTGTGAAAACTTGCTTTCCCAGTTTTATCAAGAATTGTAAAATCCTGTGTATTCCAAAGACTCAATTTCATTAATCAAACCTCATTTTAACACAACAACCTCCAATCACTGTACGATCATTTTTTATCTTATCACATTAAAATGGATTCAATTATTCCACTTGGACAAAAGAATACTCTTGCTGAGTACATGATCCAAAGCCATGTTTGGCTATGAAGGGAGCTGGTTATGACTGGAGCTATATGGCAAGAATGATGAAGTCCCTACAAACATGGCTCTTATGGATTTTTCAGACTCTGAGGTACATAATGACAAAACTTGTTCAAAAACCTGTCTAAAAAGCTTTGAAACTCTTAAAACTTAACTTGATTATTTAAGAATAGAGTTTAACAAATCTGAGTTCAATTTAGCTACTTATAAAAGAGGGTTAGCATCTATAGAAGAGCAACTTGTCTTTTACAAAAAGAATGAGGTTATTTTTTATGAGCAACTTGTTGTTCTAAAGAGATATATCTAATATAAAGACTCAAAAATTAGTATGCTTAAAAGTGAGTTAGAAAAGCTTAAGCAAGAAAAAGCAAGCAATCAACTTAAAATTGAAAATTTTGATAATGCTTCTAAGAGTCTAGACAAATTAATAGGGAGCCAGATAACTGATAATAGTAGAAAGGGTGTAGGGTTTGTAAGTTATAATGTTGTTCCACCTCCCCATACAGGGTTATTTTCACCCCCAAAGCTTGATTTGTCTAACTCTGGTCTAGAGGAGTTCCAACAGCCTGAGTTTGAAGGCTATGGACCTAAGACTAGTAAGAGTGTTAGTGAAGATATTTCTAATAAGGTTAGGGAATCTCCTGATACCCCATTGGTTGAGGAGTTGGTGTCAAATGATAAGTTAGAGAAGAAAACTGTTTTTCGTACTGTTACTAAGATAGAATTTGTTAGACCTAAACAACAAGAAAAACCAGTTAGGAAACTAGTTAAGTATGCTGAAATGTACAGGTCACAAGGTCCTAGGGGAAATCAAAGAAACTGGAATAATCAGAAGTCCCAACAGCTAGGAAGTGACTTTGTGATGTACAATAAAGCTTGTTTTGTCTGTGGAAGCTTTGACCATGTGTAGGCTAACTACAATTACCATTAAAGGGAAAGGGTGGTATCTGGGAATAATTATACAAGGGTGAATTATAATTATTCTACTAAAAAAGGCTCACTCTTGTGCTCACAGAAACATGGCTCCAAGAGCAGTTTTAATGAAAACTGGCCTAAGACCACTTAATACTGCTAGGCCTGTTAATACTGCTCATCGCAAAACTACAATTTATAATGCCAAACCAATGTCACATTTTTCTAAATCATCACAATCAACTGTAAAGAGGCCCTATCAAATAAAAACAGCATTAACTAACCAAAATTTTAGCCAAAAACTTAATACTGCTAAGGGAAAAATTTATAATGCTAAGCCAAAAGCAGTTAATATTGCTAGGCCAAATTCAGTAGTAGTTAATGCTGTTAGGAAAATCAGTTATGCTGTTAAGAACCTCATCATGTTGGTTTGAAAGACGTACCAAACTTAAATATGCATCATTACTCTAAAGAAACATCACTATGATTTGCACGAGCAGATCAAAGTCCATGATTGGCTTGGTGTCCCCAAAGGAAACTAATTTCCTTATTTTTATGTGCAGGGTCATCCATAAAAAGAAGATCAAGGCTATGTTGAAAGTGGATGCTCAAGGTACATGACAGAGAACATGTCCTATCTCTGAGACTTCAAGGAATTTGATAGAGGATATGTTACCTTTGGGGGAGGAGCCAAAGGAGGAAGAATTACTGGTAAATGAACTCTTAAAACTGGTAAGCTGATTTTGAGGATGTGTACTTTGTCAAGGAGTTATAGTTTTAACTTTAGTGTTCAACAATGCTGTGACAAAAAGAATAGTGTTTCTTTATCACTGGACACAGGATGTTTTGATCGGTCTCCTGACTTAAGTTAGCTGATGAGAGATTAGCTTTACTTAAGTTCCTAGAAAGAACAATATATACTTGTGTTGATATGAAGAATAACTAGATTCCTAAAGAGAGTTTTAACATGTCCGTAGTTCAAAGGCCACACTTGACGAATCAATGTTATGGCATAGGAGTCTAGGTCATGTAAATTTTAAAACTATTAATAAACTTGTTAAAGAAATTCTTATGAGAGGTTTACCTGTAAAACATTTGGAAAATTACCAAACTTGTGTTGCTTGCCTTAAGGGAAAACAACACAAAGCCTCCTGTAAGTCCAAGATTCAGAACTCTATTACTCAGCCTTTATTCATGTTACATATGGACTTGTTTGGTCCAACTTTTGTGAGCAGTTTATTGAATAAGAAATACTGTCTAGTTGTCACTGATGATTATAGCATATTTACTTGGGTATTCTTTTTAGCATATAAGGATAAGACTAGTGGCATTCTTAAGAGCTTTATTACTGAAATAGAAAATCTAGTTGATAAGAAAGTAAAGATAATCAGATGTGACAATGAAACAGAGTTTAAAAATAGAGTTATGAGTGAGTTTTGTAAAAAGAAAGGCATTAAGAGGGAAATTAGTGTAGCTAGAACTCCTCAGCAAAATGGTGTTGCTGAGAGGAGAAATAGGACACTAATTGAGGCTGCTAGAACCATGTTATCTGACTCTAAGTTACCTACTACATTTTGGGCTGAAGCCGTTAATACTGCTTGCTATGTGCAGAATAGGGTATTAGTAGTTAAGCCTCATAACAAGACCCCTTATGAACTATTTAGAGGTAGAATACCTGCTCTAAGCTTCATGAGACCATTTGGGTGTCATGTTACCATTCTTAATACCTTAGATTATTTAGGCAAGCTTGATGGAAAGCCTGATGAAGGATTCTTTGTTGGATACTCATTGAATAGTAAGGCTTTTAGGGTATACAACATTAGAACGAGGAAAGTAGAAGAAAACTTGCATATTAGGTTCTTAGAGGATAAGCCTATTATTGCAGGTGATAGACCAAAGTGGCTGTTTGATATTGATGTTCTAACAAAATCATTGAATTATATGCCAGTTGTTACAGGTACAAACTCTAATGATTCTGTAGGTACAGAAGAAAGTGTTGGTACAGGTCATTCTAGCAAGGAGACATGATCTAGCCAAGACTACATTTTGATGCCACTATGGAAAGATGGTTCACTATTTGACTATTCTTCAAAGAATGCTAGCAATGATGAACCACAACCTTCTAGTGATGCTGGAAAGAAGGATGATGAAGGTGTAAGTAAGGAAAATGGAATTGATGATCAAGAGAAGCCTGAAAACAGTACTCAAGATGTTAATACTGCTGGGCCAAGTATTAATACTGCCAATACAAATTTTAATACTGGTAGTCTAAATATTAATACTGTTAGTCCAACAGTTACTACTACTCTATTTGAAGCCACACATGATGATTTCTTTGGTGATGACACATAATTGGATATGAGCAACATTATTACCACATATCCAGTTCCTTGTACTCCAAATACAAGAATCTATAAGGACCATTCACTTGATCACGTGATTGGTGATGTGCAGTATGGTGTACAGACAAGGAGAATGACAAAGACTATAAATGAACAAGGGTTTATTAGTGCTGTTTATGGAGGAAAAACTCATGAAGTCCTTCATACTTGTCTCTTTGCTTGTTTCCTATCTCAGGAAGAGCCCAATAAGGTAATCCAAGCTTTGAAAGATCCAAGCTGGATAGAAGCTATGCAAGAAGAGCTTCTACAATTCAAATTACAACAAGTTTGGACATTGGTGGATTTACCATATGGTGGCCATTGGAACAAAATAGGTGTACAGAAACAAGAAATATGAAAGAGGAATTGTGATTAGAAACAAGGCAAGGCTGGTTGCACAGTGTTACACTCAAGAAGAGGGTATGGATTATGATGACGTCTTTATTCCAGTTGCAAGGATTGAAGCAATTAGGCTGTTCTTAGCCTATGCCTCATTGAAAGAATTTGTTGTGTACCAGATGAATGTGAAGAGTGCATTTCTGTATGGCAAGATTGAAGAGGAAGTTTATGTCTGTCAACCTTTAGGATTTGAAGATCCAGAGTCCCCTGACATAGTTTATAAGGTAGAAAAGGCATTATATGGTCTACATCAAGCTCCTAGAGCTTGGTATGGGACTTTATCTACCTATTTATTAGACAATGGATTTTAGAGAGGCCAGATAGATAAGACTTTTTCATTAAGGGTCAAAGGTGATATTTTACTAGTTCAAGTATATGTTGATGATATCATTTTTGGGTCTACAAGGAAGGAGATGTGTATTGAGTTTGAGAAGATGATGCATAAAAGGTTCCAGATGAGTTATATGGGAGAGCTTACATTCTTCTTAGGACTACAAGTGATACAAAAAGATGATGTGATTTTCATCAGTTAAGACAAGTATGTGGAATAAATTTTGAAGAAATTTGTTTTTTCAACTATGAAGATAGAAAGTACACCTATGGAGATTACTAAGCCATTGCTCAAGGATGCAGAAGCTGAAGATGTTGATGTTCACTTATATAGATCAATGATTGGATCATTGATGTATCTAGTAGCTTCAAGGCCTGATATAATGTTTGATGTATATGCTTGTGCAAGATTTCAAGTCACACCTAAAGTTTCACATATTCATGCTGTGAAAAGAATCTTTAGGTACTTGAAAGGTCAACCTAAATTAGCCTTTGGTATCCTAAGGACTCACCATTTGACTTGGAAGCTTATACTGACAGTGACTATGCTGGTGCAAGTTTAGACAGGAAACCTACAACAAGAGGTTGTCAATTTCTTAGAAGCAGATTGATTTCATGGAAATGCAAGAAGCAAACTATAGTTGCCAACTCTACTACTGAAGCAGAGTATGTAGCTGCTGCTAGTTGCTGTGGACAAGTACTCTGGATTCAAAATCAAATGCTGGATTATGGATACAACTTCATGAATACCAAGATTTTCATTGACAATGAAAGCACCATCTGCATAGTTAAGAATCCAGTGTTTCACTCAAAGACTAAGCACATTGAGATTAGAAATCACTTCATCAGGGATTTAAATGAGAAGAAGCTTATGAAGATGATCAAGATTCACACAGATCAGAATGTTGCAGATCTACTCACAAAAGCATTTGATGTTGGCAAATTTCAATATCTGATTGCAAGTATTGGAATGCTTAACCTCTGAAGTATTGATTGAGGGGAGGTTAATTGTGTTAATATGTAGAGGATTATGCATAAATGATGCTTGAAATGGAATGGAACAACAGCCAATGCTGAAATTCAAGTTAGTGTTGTTGGCCTAACTTACTTCTGGTAAGTATATTACTACTATTATTATAATTAATACTGTGAGACTTGAGAGAAAGCAAAAACAGATAGAGAGAAAAAGTGAGCTTAAAAGAATTGGGAGAAAGCAAAAATAGATAGAAAAAGTGAGAAAAAGAAATGAGAGATGTAGTAAGTTCAAAAACAGAAAGAGATATGTATGAAACAAAAATAGACAGAGTGTTTAAGTGAGAAAAAGAAATGAGAGATGTAGTGAGTTCAAAAATAGAAAGAGAGATGTGTGAAACAAAAACAGACAGAGT
This sequence comes from Tanacetum coccineum, assembly GCA_026074375.1. Taxonomy (NCBI): domain Eukaryota; kingdom Viridiplantae; phylum Streptophyta; class Magnoliopsida; order Asterales; family Asteraceae; genus Tanacetum; species Tanacetum coccineum. Next base: position 27,832 of record BQNB010023264.1, on the reverse strand, counting down.
GATTCAGTAAGAAAAAGAATTAAGAGATAAAGTGAGATTAAAAACCGAAAGAGAGCTTGTGAGAATCAACATGATGATGGAAATGCTTTTTGGAACGAAATTGAGGATAAAACTGGTAGCTCAAAAGTTAATACTGCTAGGCATTACTTAGTACTGTTGGGCCTTATTTAGTACTGTTAGTCTAACCTTAGTACTGCTAGGCATTACTTAGTACTGTTAGGCTAAAGTTAGTACTGCTAGGCTACCGTTAATACTGTTTGGAGAATAACATATTTTTCTTAATTAAATATAGCCGTTGAGATAAGTCTGCCAAATATTTCGCTTACAGGTGTCCTTAATTTGGATAATTCTTGATCTTTCTTTCACTCATAAGATTTCTTCAAGATAAAGAATCAATTTTATTGAGTCGATCCAATCAAAACCTTAAGTTCTCTTTATATAATCTCAATTGACTTTGTCAAACTCACACACTTTCATAAACGAACCTAATCCAGAACTCAATCGACCTTTTCTCAATCAACAATGGCGAATTTGGAATTTCGTGACACACACAACATGGTCGCTTACTTAAAGAAAACAGAGGGCAGTGAAGGATTTCACCAAATAGTGGATTTCTTAATGCTAGTCACATAAGGTATGCTCTTACTGAAAATCCCACCATCTATGTTTCCCTCATCAACCAGTTTTGGCAAATTGCTACAGCAAGAACACTTGATAATAGAGAGATAGAATTAATTGCTACAATATATGGGAAAGCTAAGATTGTTACTGAGGAATCAGTTAGGAGGCAGCTTCATTTAGCAGATTCTGATGGTATTAGTTCTTTGCGTACTACTGAGATCTTTGACCAACTTTCTTTAATGGGGTATGTGTCAACTTCTGAAAAATTAACCTTTCAAAAAGGACATTTTCCCCTCAATGGAGATTTCTCATCCATACTATCCTACATTGTCTAAGTCCTAAGAAAACCTCTTGGGAACAATTCAGTAGCAATATAGCAACTGAACGAAAATGAGGTTAAAACTGGTAACTCAAAAGTTAGTACTGCTGGGCATTACTTAGTACTGTTAGGCTAAACTTAGTACTGCTAGGCTACCGTTAGTGCTGTTTGGGAATAACAGATTTTTGGCAATTAAATATAGCCGTTTGAGATAATTCTGCCAATTACTTCGCTTATAGGTTTCCTTATTCTGGATAATTCATAATCTTTCTTTAAATCACAAGATTTCTTCAAGATAAATTCAGTCGGTCCAATCAAAACCTTAAGTGCTATCTATATAATCTCAATTGACTTTGCCAAACACACATACTCTCATAAACGAACATAACCCAGAACTCTAATCGAACTTTTCTCAATCAACAATGGCGAATTTGGAATTCTGTGACACACACAACATGGTCGCCTACTTAAAGAAACCAGAGGGAAGTGAAGGATTTCACCAAATAGTGGATTTTCTCAATGCTAGTCACATAAGGTATGCTCTTACAGAAAATCCCACTATCTATGTTTCTCTCATCAAACAGTTTTGGGAAACTGCTACTGCCAAAACACTTGATAATGGAGAAATTGAATTAACTGCTACAATAGATGGCAAAGTTAAGATTGTTACTGAGGCATCCGTTAGAAGGCATCTCCAATTAGCAGATTCTGATGGTATTAGTTCTTTGCCAACTACTGAAATCTTTGAACAACTTTCCTTAATGGGGTATGTGTCAACTTCAGACAAATTGACCTTTCAAAAAGGACACTTTTCCCCTCAATGGAGATTTCTCATTCATACCATTCTACATTGTCTAAGTCCTAAGAAAACCTCTTGGGAACAATTCAGTAGCAATATAGCAACTGCTATTATTTGCTTGGCCACTAATAGGAAATTTAATTTTTCTAAACTGATTTTTGATGGTATGGTGAAAAACTTGGATAGTAAACACAAATTTTTAATGTATCTAAGATTTATTCAAGTGTTTTTGAACAAGCACAAGAGACTGCTTCAACCTCACACAAGACTTTATATTGTTCCTACCCACACTTAAAAACTATTTAGCAATCATGAGAGGGCTTCTAAGGGTTTATACTAGAGGAAACTTTCCATTGTTTCCTGCAATGATTTTCAGGGCCTAGCTGTCAGGGTGAAGGATCGACAACTTCCGTTGTGTAACAAGCACAACACCCACCAGTCTGCTCCATCAACCTCACAACCACCAATTTCACCACCCTTTAGGAGAACAACCAGACAAAAATTTGTGGTTCCTCAGCCCAGATCTCCTACTCAGATCCATGTAGCAGATGAGGCTACTTCCACAGGTGTGGATGTCAGATATGGAGGGGCTGCCACTACTGTCACTGGCTTAGAAGCAGGACAGGACAGTGGTAACTTTGGTAAGACCCCTACCATGCCCCATGATTTACCTTTCCCAAGAATTAACACACTTGGAATTGATGAGGATAGTATGAAACTAGAAGAATTGATGGTTTTCTGTACAAATTTATCAAAGAAAGTGGAGAGCTTGGAGACAGACTTGAAGCAAACCAAGCAAGTATATGGTGCTGCTTATACCAAGCTTATCATGAAGGTGAAGAAGTTGGAGAAAACAGTCAAGTCCAGTCATGCTAGAAGAAGGGCAAGAATAGTTTTCTCTGATGATGAAGTTGATGAAGAGGATTCTTCCAAACAGGGGAGGAAGATAGATAAAATTGATCAAGATCCTGACATTTCTTTAGTACAACATGATGTAGAGATTTAGGGGAGGCATGGATAGGATATGGAGTTTTAAACTGATTTTGATGCTGCTAAAGAAGTTTCTATTGCTGAAGATGTTAGTACTGCTAAGCTAGTTTCTACTGCTGGTGCAGCAGTTACCACTGCTAGTATTAGTATTGCCCGTATTGCCAGTGCTACAAAATTTTCTACTGATGATGACGTTACCTTGGCTGATACATTGGTGTATATTAGGAGGAGTGCAGCCAAAGACAAAGGTAAAGGTAAAATGGATGAATCTGAGCCAGTACAGACCAAGATAAAATTGCAGCAAGAACAAGAAAGACTTGGTTATGAAGCAGCTGTGAGATTGCAAGCTAAACTTGTGGAAGAAGATAGGCAGAGGATTACAAGTGTACATGAATCAGCTAGCTCTTTTAATATTGAAGAATGGGAAGACATACAAGCTAGAATTCAAGCTGATGAAGAGTTAGCCCAGAGGATACACGTTAAGGAAAGAGAAAAGTACACTGAAGCTGAATAAGCAAGAATGATTGTAGAGCTTATCAATCAAAGTAAAGAAAGGAGGAACAAGCCACTCACACAGGCTCAATAGAGGACTTATATAGCTAATTATATCAAACACATAGGAAGTCATACAATGCAGCAGTTGAGAGGATATTCTTTTGATGAGATCAAGGCTTTGTTTGAAACAACAATGAGGAGAGTAAGCACTTTTGTTCCAATAAAGAGTGAAGATGACAAAGCAGTTCCTGAGTTAGCAGCTGAAAGTTCAAAAAGACATGCAGAAGAAGAACTTGATCAAGAAAGTTCTAAGAGGCACAAGACTGGAAAAAGCTCAGAATTAAGAGATAAAGATGATGATGAACAATCACAAGAAGAGTTACAACAAATGATGATAATAGTTCCAGAGCAAGGGATGAATGTTGAAGCTTTACAAACTAAGTATCCAATAATTGACTAGGAGATTAACACTGAAGGCACTAGGAAGTACTGGAAGATCATTAGAGTTGGAAATCATACTAAGGTATACCAATTCTTTGATGATATGCTAAAAGCAATTGACAGGGATGACTTAGTGATGCTGTGGAGTCTAGTTAAAGAGAAGTTCAATTCAACAGAACCAACGGATGACAAAGAAAGAGAAATATGGGTTGAGTTGAAGAGATTATTTGAACCAGATATAGATGATGAGTTGTGGAAGCTTCAAAAGCATATTCATGATTTAACCTGGAAGCTTTATGATTCATGTGGAGTGCATTATGTGTCTACAGAAAAGGGTATAGACATCTACATGATGGTAGAGAAGGTGTATCCATTGTCAAGAGGAACTCTTATATTGATGCTGGGTGGAAAACTCTTGGTGGAACAAGATAATGAGATATCCAGAGAACTTCTTAGGAAGATATTCTTGCAGGCTGAAAGACCAAGAGAATGAAGTGTTTGAAAGAATCCTCTCAGAGAACAAGGTTCAATTCAAGAAACTTGATGATTTAGAGGTAAATCACAAGTTTAGGGGAGGATGGTTAGGAATTAAATATGTTCATACTTAGTACTGCCAAGCCAAGAATTATTACTGCTCAAAGTTACAACTGTCAGTACTAACCAGTTAGTACTGCTAGAGCAAGTTAGTACTGCCAGTACTAACTTAACACTGCTAAAGGACTTAAGACTGCTGCATGAAGATTAAAGACTGCTAAAGAGATAAAGACGTGTTAAGTGCTATGTATTGACTTATTCAGAGTATATTCTATTTAGTTAAAAAGATATGTATAAGATTATAATTATAGAAGATTTGTAGTTATCTTGTAACGGACTCCTTAGTGTATAAAAGGAGATCCTAGGTTATAATGTTAGGTGTGATTTATAGACATTTTGATATATAGCTTCAAGGTTGTAAACCCTAGTACTACACAGAGTACTCGTATTATTAATAATAATATTGGAGCTTTTCAGTAATATCATTGTTCATTGTTCATACAATTTACTGTTTTATTAATATTCTTCTAAGTATTAAAGAGTAGATTTCGCATACTCTTTAGTATTCACAAAGTTTCTAACATAGTTGTTTTAGATTTATCCAAAGTAACTTAATCTTTACAAGCTAAGGATTAGATCTTGAGTTGGGATCAACATAGAGAATTAAACTTACTTGAGAGGTGCTTGAAACAAGCAAATAAAAAACAAGCAAAACCTTGTGGAGTAGGGCTGATTTTCGAACCAAGTAAACACCCCAAATCAACACACCTTTGCTTCCAAATACCCAAGACAAGAATATACTCTTGATTAAAACAAACCCCAAATCAATCCTTCAAGAAAAGTCCCAAAAACCCTTTAAATCTTCACCAAAACTAACCAAACTTTGCAATGATCTTAGGATACATGTTGGGAGGGATTTAATGAGTAGAAATTTTTTTAGTAAGTATGGTGATGGTGGTGATGGATTTCGGCCGCCGTAAGGGAGAGGGGAGAAAACACCATTTTTTTCGTCAATTGATATTACTGTGTTTTCTTTTGAGCAGGGATGGAGGATTATATAAGAAAAAATGTCGATGATTTCAATGTTTGTATTGTTTGGGCCGACCCTTTCATGGTTGGGAATATATACATATATATATATATATATATATATTTTATTTGTTAAGTGTAAGTGTTGTGTAGTATAAAAGGTAAAGTTTTAAATTAAAAGGTAAGATTTTTAGCAAGTTTGACCAAGACGAAAAGTAAAAGTTGAAATTTCTAAAATTAAATTTTATAGAATCCTCGGGGTAAAATATAGAAATATTTAACTACGATAAACACGTAGACGGGCAATGAACTAAAAGACGGCTCAGTTTCACTAGAAACGCAAAATTTACCGAATCGGGGAAATAGTAAAAATAAAATTTAACTTAAGGGTAAAAAATAGGAATAAATAGGATTTGATTATTTACCTAATTTTTACGGAGTATTACAATACATCCTGTTATCCCTCCTTGAATGGACAACCCACAGCCCAGTCGTCCAAAAAATACAAACCGTATACTATTTCAAGGTGAGGAGCCAAGAGGTATACATTGTAGCAGATGCAATCAAGCAAGCCACAAATGTAATCAGTGCAAAAAATCATTTGTCCCTGAGCCGCTTGTAAACATATATAGGCGAGATGATCAACAATTTCTAGCAAATGAGCAACCAACTTTCTACAACCCAAATCAATCATATGATCATAATTTCCAAAGTTATAACCAATACCCATCACAACCACACAATTAAACCACATACCCAGGGCAACAATATTATCATAACCAATACCCATCACAAACTTACGAGCAACCTCACATACACACCTCTCAACCATACGAGCAACATCACACACACCCGTCTCAAATGCATGAAGAATACGATTCCCAACAATATGCGTCTCAACATCTAGATGATCTAAGCAACAATGGTTCAAATAGTTGGTTTAACTCATTTGGTTTTTAACCTTTTTTATGTTTATATGTTTTTTTGTTTTCTTGTTAATTTGTAATATATGCTATGCATGTTGTAATATATTTTATTTTCAATGAGATTATATATATTACCACAACAACCCTACATAAATAATTTAAATGACTATTCAACTAAAAGCGACTACGTCATATCATCATAGATAATGACACCTCTTTTTGTCTTATTAGAATGTAACACACATTTGAATTTTTTTAGACTTGACGCCATTTTTATGCATGACAGATTTAAGAATGTTGTCATTTGAATTTATGGACACAACATATATAATGTACAAACATTGATATGACAAGATTATGACAATTCATTTACATTATAAATACAACGACGTGATAATTCCATGACTTCTATTTCATCACGTTATATTTTACACGACTTATGACATGATTATGACATTTTTCTTATTTTATAGTTACACTGAGTAGACAATTCCATGTCATGAATCTGATTACATGATATTGTAAGCGACTTATGACATGATTTGATTACACACTGTTGATTTGATAACACACTGTTTGCTGTAAAAGGCTAGGGTGTAAAGATAATTACTTTCAATTCTCTTCCTCTATTTAAGTCCTACTTTGTAACTCTAATTATACACTTCTTTAATCAACATCATCTTCCTCTAAAAATTTCTTTGTAATTTGGTTCACAATGTCAGACAACTTACCTTTTGAAATTCAAATCAATATCATGAATAGACATCCTGTTAAGTGTTTACTCCAGTTCTGTAGGGTGTCAAAGCTATGAAAGTTCACAATAGATAGTTCCATCTTCATCCGTGATTACGGTTCTCATCAATGTAACACCTGTTGTTTTAATTTAATCTATAAGTGCAATAACGAAGGTTTATGAGTTTTGTAGATGAACAAATGTCCTACACCCTACTAAATACAAATCTTCTACTTTCATCTCTAACGCCAATTACCACTTCTAAAGGGGTATGGTGTTTTTTGTATGGTTCTTATATGGGTGCAATTCTTTGGAACCCATCAATAAGAATTTTTTTTGGAATACTTGTCCCTTACATGACGAGTCAGCTAGCAATCAGAAAAACTGTTTGGGGTTTTGGTGTCTGGCCTAACACATTAGACCCAACCCTTCGTAATATTTTTATTCCGTTTTATGGAGCAAGACCATGGAATGTGTAAGTTTATACTTTGAGCTTGGATACTTGGAACAGTCTTGGGAATTACCGTTTGCCCCGTGTCTCAATCAGAATAAAATGATCGTGGGGGCAAGCAGTTGTAAATAGTTTTATTTTATGGGCTGGTTCTGAAATGTTTTTTAATGATGATGGTTCTTTTTACAAAATTTACATGCTTGTTTCATTTGATTTGATTAACCACCAATTTCACGTAGTAGACATACCTAATGAGTTAAGAGGCGAACTGTCACACCCCGCCAAGGTGGAAACACGAGGCGTAACATCATGGATATCATCACAACACAATGGTGTCAACAATAGAGAATCACTACATGCATAACTAAATATAAAAGACATGATGTGTCATGACAATACCGAAAATAAAGGAATCTTACACTACTGAAAAATGGTCTCATTAATACAAAGACTTAACATGACTCACAAACCTACGAGATAAAACATCATTCAAAATGATCCAATAAACAAGAACGAAACAAAAATCAAAAGATAAACTCCATATGCAATCCTAAGGTCTCTCTAGGCACTTTTAGCTTCAAAACCCTTAACATGCTCACCTGAAAATGATGCTTAAAAACGTCAACACAACAGTTGGTGAGAGTCATAGGTTTACGACACACAATTCAAACTTTAAATAAATGACTGTGATTATAAAAAAAACAGAACATGGCAGGACAATTAAGCTAACTATTATACAGGCTAACATGTATTCAACCAAAACAACCAAATCTAGGACGGAACGTGTCCCACTATCCAAATCACAAAGCCATGGGTAAAATCATCACCCGAAGCCAAAGTTCATAACATTAGGTAGGAACGTTACCCCCGATCTAAACCATAACATTGGGTAGGAACCTTACCCCCAATCCAAACCATAACATTGGGTAGGAACGTTACCCACGATCCAAAACCATAACACTTAGCACATAACATATAATAGCTTCATAAAAGTCCATGTGTCATTTAAACCACATAATCACAGAATTTAAAATGTTTCAAAACATACTTTGCATCATTTCCATCCCAAGAAAACATAGTAAAATGGGACTATGAAACTCACCTGATGCTCAGCTACTTGACAAAGTCTTGCACACAATCTAGACACAACAAAAACACAAGTTACACTCGGTTAGGATAACGCCCAATACAATGTTACAATCATACGATGGACTTCTAAACCTTACATTAAGTTTATAATCCTTTATATACATCTCCCAAATCATTTTCATACCCTATATAACCTTAACCATTAACTTCTAACTATATGTTTCCGACAGAAATTTGGTGTCACTTTATGACCACAAATAAAATACTAAAACACCTAATTAATGGTTCTCTTTTCATCCCATAGCTCCCCAATGAGTTATGAGCTACTGTGATTTTTAGAAAAAATAATACTAAGTGGAACTATTTTATAAAAATTCATCATTACAAAGTACTTAGATTCGGATCTGAACGCACACCAAAAAGTTTAACGCCCTTAAAAATACTTAGAAAATGTTTTATCGCTAGCCCTTCGAACTGGAGTTAATAGACTCCTAAAATATGACCCATGATTTTTGGCTAACCTTAATTTGAAAATCAGACCCAAATCTGACCCGAATTTACTGTTTTGACAACTTTTCTTGCGAAAATTATTTGACTAAATTCCCTCCTCAAAACCTTTCGGGGCCGGACTTCATGAAAACTAGACTCGCTGAACTTATCAATAGACATAAGATTGATAAATAAAAACATTATCATCCTTGAGATATCCATCGAACAACATGAACTAAAATTATGCTCAAACCTAATTCCTATTTTAACGCGATCCAACCTTAACCGATTAAATCAACATGATCCTAATTAAACCCTAAACTCTTCTAATTAAGTTTAACATCATTAATTTACAGATTTTATAAAACCCTAATTTATCCATCACTTTATTGTTACATGAATTAAAAAGAAAATTAAAACAATTAGAGTTTATGAACATACCTAAAACCTTTGATTAGTTAACACGAACCACCACTTGGATCTTGAATAAAAAAAACTATTTTTTTCTTTTCTTTGAAGTTCGACCGGCCAAGAAAATAAGGAGAGGGGAAAAGAGATTTTGGTTTATATAAGAAAACCCTACAATTTTAATCCTTATCAAAACAAATTTGAATTTTACTCAAACTCTTTTTTTTTCTTTTTTCCTTTTCCACCGATCGGTCAAACACACCTTTTAATATTTTTAATTATTATTATTTACACAAAAACCCTTAATTTTTGATATTTTATAAAAACCTTTATTTATTTTTAGAAAACTTTTTAAATTAAAACTAAATTAAATAACTATAAATTAAATTCATTTCTAAACATATATTTTATTTTCTAACTTATTACTACTAAAATCCATCTAACTAAATTCACTAATCTCACGAATTCCTATTATTTGAATACATAAATACATAATACGTACACATAAATACATACACACATAAAATTATACCATCATTTTTTTCATTGTCACCAAAGTGTGAACAAAATGAAAAATGCCCATAACAACCATAACCTCAATCACAATGAGACGATCATGCTCATTGGATTGGTAGCCAAACTCACATAAGATCACATAACCACATAATTACTATAACACATAATGAAACTCAAGTCAATACTAACGGTTGACTAACCTGCTCAAAGCACAGTTTTCACAGTATCCCCTCCTTAGGGAAATCTCCTCCCGAGATTTAACCACTAGATTCACCAGCATTAGCAACAAACAGTTGGGGATACCCAACTTTCATATGGTCCTCGCACTCCCATGTAAACTCAGGACCACACTTTGAATTCCAACGCACTTTAACAATCGGAATCTTATTACGTTTTAAAGTCTTAACCTCACGGTCCATAATCTCTACGGGTTTCTCGACAAAATGAAGAGTTTTGTTAACCTTGATCTCGTCCAATGGCACATGCAAGTTAGCATCCGCCAAACACTTTTTCAAATTTGACACATGAAATGTGTCGTGCACCTCACTCAATTCCCTAGGAAATCTTAACCTATAAGCTACAGGGCCAATCCTTTCAAGGATTTCAAATGGTCCTACATACCTTGGTGCCAACTTACCTTTCTTTCCAAAACGCATCACGCCTTTCCAAGGCGACACTTTCAGTAACACTTTATCTCCAACCTCAAATTCCAGGGGCTTACGTCTATTGTCAGCATATCTCTTTTGACGATCTCTTGCCGCTTTGAGTTTTTCCTTGATCAAAACTACCTTGTCGGTTGTCTCTTGCACCATCTCAGGCCCAATCAAACTACTTTCCCCAATCTCAGCCCACAAAACGGGCGACCTATATTTTCTTCCATACAATGCTTCAAACGGAGCATACCGAATGCTCGAATGATAACTATTATTGTAAGAAAACTCTACCAACGGTAGGTTAACATCCCAATTGCCACCAAAATCTATCACACATTCCCTTAACATATCCTCCAAAGTCTGAATCGTATGCTCACTTTGTCCATTCGTTTGAGGATGATAAGTTGTACTCATATCCAATCGCGTCCCTAAAGCCTTTTGCAATGTTTGCCAGAATCGCGACGTAAAACATCTATCTCGATCCGAAATGATCGACACAGGAACTCCGTGTCGAGCGACTATCTCATCGATGTACAACCTTGCCAGTTTCTCAGTATTATACTCCTCTCGTATTGCCAAAAAATGAGCCGACTTGGTTAGTCTGTCGACTATTACCCAAATCTTATCATGCCCACTCTTCGTCCTAGGTAACTTGGTGATAAAATCCATGGTGATCTTATCCTACTTCCATTCTGGTATCTCGGGTTGTTGCAATAAACCCGAAGGCCTTTGATGCTCTTCCTTCACCTTAAAACAAGTTAAACATTTTCTAGCATAAATAGCAATGTCCCTCTTTATTCCCGGCCACCAGTACATATCTCGAAGATCATGGTACATCTTATCCGCTCTAGGATGTACAGAGTACCTAGTCTTATGAGCTTCATCTATAATTATCGTTCGCACACTTCCTACTAACGGAACCTATATACGGTCTAAGAAGTATAAACTCCTGTCTTCTTTACTTTCCAATTCTTTACCGCCTTAATCTTACTTGGATCCATATGAATACCATTCTGGTTGACCACATGACTAAGAAATTGCACTTCTTGTAACCAAAACTCACACTTGGAGAATTTAGCATACAACTCTTCTCTCTTCTGCAATTCCAACACCAGCCTCAAATGAACCTCATGTTCATCCTTAGACTCTGAGTAGACCAGCATATCATCAATGAAAATGATGACAAACTTATCTAGGTGCGGTTTTCATACCCGGTTCATCAAATCCATAAAGAATGTGGGTGCATTGGTTAATCCAAAAGGCATAACCGTAAAATGAAAATGTGTGTATCTCGTTCGAAACGCAGTCTTTAGAATATCATCCTCATGTACTCAGAGCTGATAATAACCTGACCGAAGGTCTATCTTTGAGAAGTACCACGCTCCTTGTGTTAGAGTATGCTCGTGTCATAATAACTAATTATATGGCTAGACACATATGAACTTATAGGGTAACACACATATACAGTGAGGTACCATTTTATATATCGTATTTATTGTATTTACGGTATATAAATAATCCATATAACACGGAATAACTATCGGGCTTCTAATAACTAAGTGAAGTACTTATTATATTAGACATAAACATCAAATGGGAGGCCCATTTGAGCCCTCATAGTGGCCAGCCTATATGGAGGTCAAAGAGGGGATGAGATCAAATCTTTTGGTAAATTAATATGGAATATCGTGTAATTAATATGATTGGTAAATTAATATGGGATATCTTCTTATTAATGTAATTAAAAATTTACCAAATATGGCTCTCCTCCTCTCCCTTATAAAAACACATGGCACATACACACCTTTTATAGGTTTTATGTGTTCTTGTTTTCTATCACTTTGTATCTAGTTTATTCAAGGTGAATTCCAAAGTTACTAGGTTAAGACTAGCATCAATTAGTATACAAGGAAGTGTAGTGTAGATACATCATAGAGGTGATCTCCTTTGATCACTTGGTTTCATTTGGTGTTTCGTATTAGGGTGAAGGTCACCGGTTGATTCTACCGATCACGCTACAAAGGTATTACTTTTCTTGTTTTTCTTAATTGATCATATGACTCTATGGATCCATTGATAGGTGCTTTTACGCTGCATTTAGTGTTTGGTTATATGTTATTCATTTAATTCAGCAACTATAGTGGTATCACGAGCCATCATATGATGTCATATGATCATCTTGTATGCGTAAAAGTGGCTAAAAACGCGTGTTTTTTATGGAATCAAAAGGATAATTTTAAAACAGCCTCTAAGGCTTATTTATTGAAATTAATTTGACCCATATAGGGTCTTATGATCTGGTAATTTTGATACCATAGCCATTTGTTATGCATACTTTAATTGGTTTTGTTATCGGGTACGTGTAAAAGGGCCTAAATCGCGCGTTTTGGAACGATTCTTGAATCGGTTTTAAATCCGACTCTTGGGCATTATTTTCTAAAATAATATGGTTATTATAAGGTCTTTAATACAGTACTAAGTGATCCTTAAGCCATTGGTTACACGTACCAATCGGGGTTTTAATTCTAGTTAATTTATTTATTCGATTCGTTGGCTAAACAATTTATTTCTTGTTAATCATTGTGTTTGCATGGCAAATACATGCATGTTTGGCCATGGACACAGCCAAAACCTTGTTAATACATGATATTATGGTATTATTATGTTATGTATGCAAAGCCAATGAAAACCATGACCACTTGTGACTCGATTCGCTTGATGTTGCATTTAAATTCTGTTTTGGGTTTTGCCATTGTTTTGGCTTCTTTTTGTATGGTTTTAATTTTTGTTCTAGCCATTGTTTGGGAACTTTACAGTAGTTAGATGATAGGATAAATGTATTTAATCATAAAATCATTGTAACCGATGTTTGGATTCGAATGGCGCAAAAGTTAAAGCATAAAGTCAAATTCGGAGTTGCTGGAGTAACCTCCACTAAAAGTGGGTTTCCCGGAGTTCTATAAGGAGTTAGAAGCTGGAATTTTGGGAGAAGGAGCACAACTCATGGGGATACAATTTTTCTAACTGGAGCTTAGATTGGGGAAGACACCTTCTAGGAGTTTCAGGAAGGAGTTTCAGGCCCGTCAAGTCAGCAGAAATTTTATGGCAGTTTTGGGCTGCAAGTTCATTTGGGGTTTCACTTGCTCATGATGGTTCTTGGAGCAAGTGGGAGCCCTCCTTATGGTTGTGTGGTTAACCTTTAGTTGACTTCTTGGTTCTCGTGATGGCTCACGAGACCAAGCATAGGTTTTTCATCAGTTGAGGCTTTGCATACCTGTGGTTGTGTTTATTTGTTTGCTTTTATATATGGTTGGAATGTATATAACTTGAAAATGTTTTCATAAAACTAAAAATAAAACACAAACCAATTTAGAAACTAAATATTTGATTTAGTTTAAAGTTTAAATATGATTTGAAACTAAAACACTTGTTTTTATAAATAACACTAAATAAATGTTATGATTGTTATTTAATGTATTGTTCAAACTAATGTTTATTCCACCTAGGTTATATATATTAGTCAAGAAAATGAACAACTTGACACACATAAAAACAAGTATTAGATTTTAGTTAAAAATATTTTTTAACTTGTGCTACGAAGGATGTATGCATGCTTCATCGTACATACTTTTTTGATCATTTATCAAAAATAATACCCGTCAAATTTAAGTCATGTCGTCCAATTGGTTGAGAACACTTGCATTTGCTCTTCACTTTGCGTGAGACGTAGGTGAATTGTAACCCAAGGTGATTATTCTCTATGTGTTAGACCTAGATATATTCTCACATGTTCTAGCATTGGATGACTTAATCAAGTTAAGCAGGTGAGACCTTAGCTCGAGGCAAGGATGGGACTAAACATGTCAGCTTGACATTGTTTCTCCAGATACAAATGTCATGAGTCCCATATGGTCTAAGAATTGCACATGTTTTGCAATTGGTGAACGTCACCTACCTATTGAATCTATCATTGCTAGTAGATCAACTGATGTGATGGTGGAACCTCAATGAGGATCTTAGCCTTTCGTAAAATTAATTGTTTTATATTATAAACAAGGGTAGTTAAATTTAAAAAAGGATAATTACCGAAAATACTAATATGAACTTTCTAATTTTCATTAATGACATTTATGCAACACAAACCGTAAACAAAAGTTTGTTTCCTTTCCTTATTAGAGGAAGACAAACTAAATCTTCTTTCCTTGTAAGAAAAAGACTTATTCCTATCATTTCTACTTGTATAAGAAAGCTATAATAGGAACACTTGAATTTTCCAATCCTAATCAAACTCAAAGCATACTTACTCGAGAAATCGTTTTATCTTGTAAAAGTCTAACGGTTAAGTACGGTTGCACATCTTATTTGGATGACTAGAGAACATGTATTCTATAGCCACCAAAACGATACGTCTTGAAGCGTCAAGACATGGTATGAGTTCTAATAATTAGAAATGGAAATATCAATAAATAGCGAAAGTGAAAAGAAATTAATAGCATGTTTTCTAGTAGTTTCCTTAACTCGATATTTTTCCTAAGATTCTACACACCCTTGAGGTGATGTAGAAGAAGGAATTGCATGCAAAACTTTCAAGTTAAATAATAGCATTGATGGCTAGTCCATCATATATATAGTAGAACTTGATGGACTTCCTTGAATATCTAAGTACATGTTTACTAGTCCGTGAGGCTCACATTAGTGATAATGTGCAGATAATCAAAGAGTAGAAAAGTAAATAAATTGCAACTTGCACTTCATTGGTATAGACACACATTTAATGTTGTCTCATCCAATAGGATCAAATGCATTTTACTACTGATATAGACACAGAGCAACGCATTTTACTACTGATATAGACGCACATGTAATGTTGTATAAATTCAGTAGGAGCTATGAGCTTATCACCTTGTAAGTGACTCATTTTATTTCTAGATGGTCTTGAAATAATACATTACTTTTTACATACGAAGCATCATAATTTTATAAGAATCATTGCATATCATTCTATTAGATAATTGTTTTCCACATTTCTGATGTCGCTGCCTGAAATGTTATCTATACAATATTTATGCATTATTGCTTATTAAACAATAAAGTTCTATATATACTAGTAATGCAAACGTGTTTTAGTTTTGACTTAAATCATATCACATTTGTGACATTGTCATATTATTCATACAAACATACTGAAGCGTGGTGGACACATAACCCACTAGTCTCAGGATCGTAACCTGACTTATAATATGCTCACTTGTTTGTATAAATACTTGATGTTGTGCCATGCACAAGTGGGAGAAATCTTAATTGTGTGCAAGGTACAACACATAATAATATGACTAATGGTTATTCTTAACCGCATGGTAAGAAAGCTAATATTCTACTAGGACTTATATACCTTTATGTATGTCGCCCTACTTAGAACTAGTGTCAAGAAATAAAAAATACCTACTTTATCATATTCACTAAAAGGTTTAGCCAATATGATTGTGTCTTCTTGTAAAGACATCGATAAGAAGTATGTAATTAACTTGAAAAGATAGTTGAAGTCAAGAGTTGGCTTTTAATAATACTTTATTCAATATGCTTGTGACTTCTTGTAAAGACATAAACATAAAGTCCTTGAACTGTTCTAAGACTTATAAAGTAAGCAATTGACTTGTCATGTCTCATTGTCATGACATGTACATGAAGTCATTGAAATGTTCAAAGACTTATAATGTAAGGTTAGCGATTAACGTATTATGTCTTCTAGTTAAGACATGTACATAAAGTCCTTGAACTTCTATAAGACTTCTATGTTATAGCATGCAATTAGCTTGAAATTACTGTTAATACCATTATGTTTGATCAAATTGGCAAGTATGTGAGCCAAAGGGTATTAGGTTATCTATGGAATTGTGATATTGTCTTATAATCCCATTACTCATAGAATACCACATCGCTATGTTATGTCTGATGTGTAAAATCCAACTCTGTTTATATTGCTTGAATTTTGATAACTTTAACTACCCTACCTCTAATCTTATCAAGGTTAACAAAATTGAGTAAAGCCATGTGTTTACTCAATATGGTTCCAATCAAGAAGGTAACTAAGACACCATCGAGTTATGGAATGGGAAGACTCCTATTAAGTCTTAACTAAAGTTCTTAATTTGTTGAGATCAAGTTAAGCGTGTTATTATCAAACTAGAGTCAAGGACTGTCAACGTACATTATACATCCCAAACGAGAACAATTTTATTGTTGCTCGACTTACTGCGTATTTGGAGAAAGTCTCCACTTACACGAAGCAAGTCGGAGCATCTGCTTTGAAGAAAGTCTCTTCTTACACAACCTTCTGAATGCACTAGCTAACGACATAAAAAATGTTGAGATATAGTCTATGAAAGAAAATCATTTTTTAGAATTTGATTTAACTTTCACCAATCAGTAAGACTGAGAAGTTAAATTGGTTCTTCTAGGAGAATACTAATATGGACAAGAATGTACACACATTTAAATGCACGCCTTATCAAAAGGGTTTTACTTATACTCAAGCAATTGACTATGATTAAAGCTTCTTTTCCTTGCAAGCGTTAAATGAATAAAGATATTAATTACCATACTTGATTTCATGAATATCAAATATGGCAATTGGATGTCAAAACTCCTTCTTGAATGATTACCTTTGCGAGGATGTTGTATAATAAAAAGGGTTTATGAATCCAAATTATCTTTAGAAAATGTGCAAGCTGTAAAATCCAAGTGTGGATTAGAGCATGCATCTAGGAGCTGGAATCTTAAGTTTAAATCAACAATTTGATTTTGATTGAAATAAAGATAACTCCTGAGTACACCTTAAAGCTAGTCGGAGCGTTATGTTTTGTTTTTCTTATATCTTATATGTTGTCAACATATTGGAAATAATATTTCACCTAAGCTAGATTTTAATCCTTAGTTTGGAATAATATTTCTATCGAGAGATATACGAAATAAAACATACAACTTTGGGACACATGTTTATTAGGATAAACATACGCGATTAATAAGTCTAACACAACATGACACATCATTGAGCAAGACTCAAGTTCTGTCTCACCCGATGAGTTAAACACATATTTTAAAACGTTTGGTGTAGCTAAAAGTTTCAAAATGTATGTCATGATATGCATTAGACTAAATGTAACACTTGCATGAATACAAGATGAATCAAAAACCATAGTAACTAAGTGAAAGTCATTAGACTACTATTAAAAGAACATTCTAAAAGGCTTAAAAAGGACTAAAGACATGTTCATTGTTTACGGATTTTTAATAAGGAGATTAGTGTTAAGTTTATACACTAATGCTTATTTTGATTGAGATGATTCTCAATCCTAGTCATAGCAAGATTTCCATCATAAATGATAATACTGTTGACTAGACATGCTTGATTAAAAGCATTTTTGCACTATTATTAAAGAATAAGAATATTTTACAGTTTGGGAAGCTTTTAAGATGACTGTCTCATATAGGTGGTTTTGCTTGCTTCAAACAACCTATGTAATTTGTTATGGCGATGCTAGTATTATTGTATTAGCACTTGAATTCACATATACAAAATGACAATCATCGTATTATTTAAGACCTTCACTGCTTGTGAGTTTTAAAACAAGTATTCTCAAAGGTCACTCAGATGACAACTTAGTTGGTACTTTTTACAAAGTCAATGTCTTGTACCAAACATGTTTATCATGCTAGGAACATTGAACTTGGACCTGCTAGTAGTCTCATGTATATCTGTTTTTAGTAGTTGGATAATGGAACGTTAAGCAGTTGTATTAAGCAATAAATTGATATACCTGGTATGATCGTCTTTATTTATACAACTGTGTTCTATATAAGCATGTTTAAATCCATTAATAACTTATTTATTCTAAATCGTCCATTGCCAGTTGATGATACGGGAGTATCATTGAAATAAGGCAAATGTGAGTGTTTTGGTCATTTTCATATGGTATGAATGTTAATGGATGATACTGCCAAACTCATATGTTGTTCATTGGATGAACATTAGACTGACCCAACCTATGAGTATTCACTACATGGATTGGCATCAATAGTGAATCTCGCAAGTGGTTATGTCTCTCATCCTCAGACTTGAGATGCAAGTAAGTTTTGTGTGTTTGGAATGTCAATCTTTGATATGGTTCAACGCTGACCTATTAAAGGCTGTTATAAAGGCCATTTTCAGGAGGGATATGAAACACATAACGGACACGTGCAGTCAAAATAGGATTTGTTTCTCTACATGTTATGGAGTAAGATACTATTGGGCCCCTCAATGATTTGAACAGATGTATGTGTGGCTGTACCCAAATATAATTAAGATGATACTTGATTGATTTGGTAATCTAGTTCAATGTCTATATCGAGAAACAAAATTGTTAAACATTAGAATGATTAATGATCCATGTCAGATGTTCAAACATAGTATCTATAACAAAAGTATGATTGACACCTAAACAATTAGATGTTTAAGAAACTATCCTTATATGTATCTAGGGGCATTGACGTGTTGCTAGACGCTAACCTTTGCTTGTATAATTACTTGATTATTATGATGTGCGCAAGTGGGAGCTGTTGGAGTATGCTCGTGTCATAATAAATAATTATATAGCTAGACACATGTGAGCCTATGGGGTCACACACATATACATTGAGGTACCATTTTATATATCGCGTTTATTGTATTTATGATATATAAATAACCTATGTAACTCGGGATCAATGTTGGGCTTCTAATAAATAAGTAGTGTACTATATTTATTGGACTTGAAAAGTTTAATAAAACCCACTAACACTATAGAGAACAAAAGGGATAAGATCAAGTTAATTTTGGTTAATAAATATGAGATATTCTCTCATTAATTTGATTACCAATTTACCATATATCTCTCCTCTTTTCTCTCTATATAACACGACGACACATACATACCTTTTATAGGTTTTATGTGTTCTTGTTTTCTATCACTTTGTATCTAGTTTATTCAAGGTGAATTCCAAAGTCACTAGGTTAAGACTAGAATCAATTGGTATACAAGGAAGTGTAGTTTGGTTAAATCATAGAGGTGATCTCCTTTGATCGCTTGGTTTCATTTGGTGTTTCATATTAGGGTGAAGGTCACCGGTTGATTCTACTGATCACGCTACAAAGGTATTACTTTTCTTGTTTTTCTTTGATTGATCATATGACTCTATGGATCCGTTGATAGGTGCTTTTCCGCTGCGTTTAATGTTTGTTTATATGTTATTCATTTAATTCAGCACCTATACCTTGCAGCTGATCAAATAGGTCATCAATTCTCGGGAGAGGATAACGATTCTTTATAGTCAATTTGTTCAACTCTCTATAGTCAATACACATGCGTAGTACACCATCCTTCTTCTTAACAAACAACACAGGTGCTCCCCATGGAGAATGACTTGGTCGTATGAAACCTTTGTATTGCAACTCTTGAAGTTGCGCAGACAATTCTTTCATCTCTGAGGGTGCTAGACGATATGGAGACTTCGCAACCGGCGTCGCTCCTGGAACTAAGTCTATGCGAAACTCAACTTGTTGTTGCGGCGACAATCCAGAAAAGTCCTCCGGAAACACCTCAACGAAATCTCGTACTACAAAAATATCACTAAATTCTGGTTCGTCTACCTTTACGTTACTTAAGGCTTTGGCGATTCCTGAAGTACGTTCTCCTTGGACACGAAGTATTTCACCACTTTCCAAAGGTATCCTAACCACCTTCTCGTGGCACACTATCTCAGCCTTATGCTCAGACAGCCAATCCATCCCCACAATCACATCGAAACTCCCATGACCTAAAGGTATTAAAGTTATAGTGAACATGGAAGTTCCTAGCTCTAGTTTGCAATCACGAATAATCCTATCAACTTCTACTTTCTTACCATCTGCTACTTCTATCACATACTCAGGGTTTAAAAAACTAGGTCTCACATTTAGCAAGGGTGCAAAATCAGTAAAAATGAAACTAAAATCGGCTCCAGAATCGAAAAGTATAATAGCAAAATGATGGTTTAAAGAAAAAGTACCCGTCATGACGTTAAGATCTGGGAGAGCGCCAACTACATTCACATTAAAAGCCCTTCCCTTAACTTGATTCCCATTATTCCTTGTGTTATGATTTCCTTCAATAGTCAAACAGTTTTACATTTGACCAGGTGCTCGAGTAAATTTAGGACAATTATTTCGATAATGTTTACGGCTTCCTTACTCGTAACACGTTCTTGGTTTATAATTCCCTCTAACAACACTAATCGGTGCCACCTGCTGAATTGGCATTTGACAATTCCTTGCAAAATGACCCGGTTTCTGACAATTGAAGCACACTTGACAAGGTCCACCCTCGGGATGATAAGTCTAACACTTAGGACATTTTGATTGAGGGACAGTATACCCATTCCTATGAGGTGTTGCTGCCACAAATCCCTTACTCACTTTTTCCCTTTGATCATCATTTCTCCCACCTCCTTGCTTGTTTGACTCTTCCACACCTTTTCTTTTCTCATTACCCTTTGTTAATGTACCACAGCTGACTGCCTTATCATAAAGTATCCCAGCTCTAAGAATTGTACTCTAGATTGTGGATGGTTGGGTCGCTCAGAGCATTCCCCGAATCTCAAGAGCTAACCCATATAACATTTCTACATTTTCATGTCATGATAACAACTTCAGCTATTTTATGAGTTTACTTTTAATCTCATTTCGCGTAGTTTTTCATTTAAACCGCAATAGTTAAATCGCGTAAACTGGAAACTTAGCGTTTAGTTTAAAATGGCATTAAGTCTTTTAGGACTTCACGCACCCTTACTTGGATCAAGGTTCTTCTATATTCATTTCTATTGCTTCACGAGAAGAAAGGGCTTCTTGATCATATCCGTTAAATCTTATCTAGACAAAAACGCATTCAAAAAAAAATTACACCTAATGTTAACTCCTATAAACTAAGGGACTAGATAAACCTTAAACAAAATCCCATATTCTCCTACAAACTAACAAATGTTGATTGATTTCCTCTTCCTAAAAGATATATACGTTTTAATTTTTTAGGAGATATACACAAAGATATCAAACCCTCTTTATCCTCCTTAACCCATCGGATTAAAGCCCACACCCCTTTTCTTGTATAAACCCTCCAAGCCACGTGATGCATATATCTGTTCTCTTTGTATATTCTACTTCCTAATGTCTTCAACCTCTCTAAGCTACAAACAGTACTCACCTTTTCATTCATGTTCAGGATGCCTTCCCCAATTTGAAGTTACATACACATGTGAGTACCTTCTTTGACTAGTAAACTTTCCTTATAATTGTACATAAATAGAATGGCCTCTCATCCTTGCTTATCATAGGCAACCACACAAGCTCTACAAATTTTAAACCTCACAAAGCATTTTGTTCTAGCAAATACAAACATCACAAACCCATACCCTTGTGCCATTATCAGGTATTATACACAAAAAAACTCTAAAAACCCTAAATTCATCACTTGTGGGTTTTCGTTTTGGTTAAAGTTCAAGAAAGCTAGAGGTTGTTACAAGTGCACGAGTGGAGAACAAAGCGTTGTGGGACGTTTGGTTTAACAGTTGTGGTCACGAATTAGTTTTGTAGCAAAATTAAGGTTTTTTGTTGGTTTTAATCCTTCACACAGCCGAATATTTGTGAGTTTTTACCCTTTTAATTTTGTCATGATTATGTATGCAATTAATATGTTCATTAGTATGGTGCTTGAGAAAAACCCATGTAGAAACGTTTAAAAACAAACTCTTGAAAAATCTATAAACCATCAGATATTCGAATAACCAGCGACATGTACATTAAATTTTTGGCGTGACCATTTAGGTTAAATGCTAGATTCGTGATGTTTATATATCCTAGAATAAGCACTCGTAATGCAGGAGGTCGTGTCATAGGTTTAGATAGACGGATTGTAAAGCTAAAAACCAGGAAAGTCATGTGTTCGCAAAATATAATGTTTTTTTATGTATAAGGGATCATTGAGAAACCCATATACAAACTTGACCAATGAAATTTCATAGCTTATCATTTGTTCACGTAGTATAGGAGTAGCGTTCATGTAAATTTTGAGCTTCTAACACTTAATAACGAAGCGGGAAATAAATTTACAAATCTATTATTTTATGTGTATAAA
Source organism: Tanacetum coccineum (assembly GCA_026074375.1). NCBI lineage: Eukaryota > Viridiplantae > Streptophyta > Magnoliopsida > Asterales > Asteraceae > Tanacetum > Tanacetum coccineum. The sequence continues at coordinate 5,154 of BQNB010023264.1, read as the reverse complement.
AACTGCCCTGTTGGGTCAATTTTTGGCCTTGTTTTGACCCACTTAGACTTAGACTTAGAGTCAATAAATAGGGCGTTTTATAGTCAACATGGTAGGCTTCATTTAGCAACTTGAATCATCGTAAACGGTTAAGAATCGAGCCGCAAATTGGGTCTCAAGTTAGTGTTGTTATCGCGTGTTCAACAGTTAATACTGTTGGAAGGTCGCGACACCACCACATTCACACTCGTTTTTAACCCACTTAAACTCGTCAAGACGCAAAACTTAAATAACGAAAGTTGTTGACAACCTGGCCTGGTTTTCAAACCCACTTTTGGATTGTAATTTCATTAAGTAACCAGCCCAGAATTTGATTGATAAAACTTTGCGTTTGTCCCCTGAATTTCATAAATAAAACTTAATTTTTAAATTCGTTTTGTTATAATTTCGTCCATTTGTTTGACACGTTTAGAGACCAAACCAAGTGTCGATTGAATTAACTAGTAAAGTACTTACAACCTAGTTTTTAAAAAGTTCAATATCGTAATTTACATGTTTAATGGTAAGAGATTATTACCCGATACATTTGGCCAATTTTCATGAATAACCACATTTTAAACAAGTAATATTTCCCAAACTCAAGCATAATACTAAGGACAAGATTGCATACATTGTAGTACATTACATGATTAGTAATATGCGTATTATTCATTTAGGTAGCAGATAGAGTTTTGCATTGTTTTTGCGTGCACCATTTACCTTGCTCGCTTCATATTCATTGCTACCTCATTAAGGTGAGTTTATAGTCCCCATCTTACACATTTCAATCATTTATCAAATCTCGAGGATGAGATCATGTTTGTTTTACAAAATGGATGCAAGTACGTTTTAATTCAAATATTACGAGTTTGCCTAAGTAGCTATAACACATTATGCCCATCATCATGAACTGTTAATTACTGGATTGTAAGCGCGAATGTTATGAATAATCATTTTATGAATAAAATCCACGTTCGTGCAAGTACACTTGCTAGTTCACCGTTGCCGAAACGAACAAATGTATACCAATATTCGGACCTCATATATGTTTACGGGTTGAAACATCTACATTGGGCACCATCATATATAAAGTATTTATATACTACTTTGTTTAGCTTCACTGTCCATGAGCATAGTGCATATCGTATACATTTTTTGACTATTGTAAATTTGTTGTTATAAAGGGGGGGGGGGGGGGGGTGGGGGGGGGGGGGGGGGGGGGGTGGAGGGGGGGGGTGGGGGGAAAATCTGCTATCCGCTTCATTAAATTTGTAAACCTATAAATTCACCAACATTATTGTTGACAGTTTTAAACATGTTTTCTCAGGTCAATAAGGTGCAAGTCATGGGTACATTGGATGGTCGTCTTTTGAAGTCATATCGCTAGAAAGATTTACGTGCATTACATTTTGGGATATTGTTATGTTGTGAAATCTTTACTTTTCAAGTTGACCAATTTAAGCCTATGGGCATTTGTACAAACCATTTATGAAATCCAATGTATTAGTTTTTAAACGACTCTTTTAGAGGTCGTTCTCATATCTTGTGTTATTGATCTATGAAGTAATGTCCTCGGAATATCGTATTCTGATGCGACCCATTTTAGGGGTGTTACAACCCAGCTATGTACCTCTTGATGCGTGATAACTCAGGAGTAACTAGATGCGGAACCAACTTAGCTAATTCATGAAACCAATCCGTATAGCCGGCATGATTGGCTCCCACCAACTTATGATTCCAAAACTTAGATTCTAACTTCTCCATTTCATTGCTAGGACAGAACTCCTCTACAAGCAATGCCTTAAAATCAGTCCATGACATACTTATTGCAGCTGCGCGACCTCTTGCTTGAACTTGAGTATTCCACCAAGTCAAAGCCTTATTCACAGACGAGCTAGCAGCATACTTCACCTTTTGATTATCAGCACACCCACTATTGTCAATTACATTCTCCATCTTCTTGATCCATTGGGTAAGTGTTATCGCACCTCCCTTTCCATCATACTCTTTGGGATTGCATGCCATGAACCCTTTGTAGGTATAGCCATTGTTCCCGCCATTCCCACCATTTCTACCATTTCCACCATTAGCATTGTTCACGTTGTTAGTCACTTGGGTGACAATCTAATGAAGAATGGTTTGCAATTGCTGCGCGATGATAGCAGCAATGTCAAGGTTCTCGTTGTTGTTGTTAGGACCGCTTTGTAGGTTTGGAGTCATTTCTATACGAGATAAAATTTATATACATTAGACGATATAATAAGGATCATGATCTTATCATACTCTTTCATAACCATATACATACATACAACGCATCAACATTAATCCATGTAATCATACTTGCAAGTCCACCTGTGTTGTGGTGCATGTATAATTATGTTGGCCACCATAATTATAGATGCCCCCTTTCACAGTTGTACTCCCTCATATGACGACACTTCATGAAATAAACATACCACATAGCACCCAAACAAAAACAACAAATCACACAGAGGAATAACCCTAATAATCACTTTTATTATATTAAAATACTCAAAATCTAAGAGTTGAAAATAACATTCCTAACATGGCTCCAAACGTCGAAAAGAAAAAGAAAACAAGCTAAAGCATATCAATCACTTAGAACAATACGGACAGTTGTGAAACATGCGGTCAGGCATAGCTTTAGCTATCTTCTTCAACATAGGCTTACTACTTGCGGTGGACTCAAGATCCGAGTCTACCTCCTTATCTGATGCTTCATGCTCTAAAGGCTCATCCTCATCCTCAATCAACCAACCATTCATGTTGCCTTCTCGTTAAGGTAGGCGATGTGGAGCAAATTCATTCCTTTGAAGCTCTGGATGATCAACAAATCTATACTTATTTAAAGCTCTAGGTTGTACAGTTGGTTCTTCTTCTTCAGATGAGTGGTACCCTGGAAACTTAGAGATTTCTCCATCTTTTGAAATCATCGTCATCTCCCTCACTAGGATCCATTTTCCTCCTACTTGTTTCTTAGTCAACTTTACTTTAATTCGGCACGGATACAGACCTCTTGGTATTCGGACTCTATAGTTCGTATGCTTCATCCTAAGCTTCGTCACCGGATCAGTAAAACGCTTGAGTCCAGTTGCGAAGGCGATTCTCTAATGATACTTAGCATGAGACGCACGAGCTGGAGGAGACATGACTAAAATAACACAAGAAGGGTATATACTATTAGATCCCCATAATGAAAAAAAAAATATATATATTATTTTATATAGCAGTAATGAAAAATAGGAAAAATTAAAGCTTTTAAGTACCGAGAAAATGTAGTAGATATGTACATATACACTTAAGCCATAAAATGCAACTATATAAGGGTATCTTAGGTTATATTCTAGGCCAAACCACCTACTTCTCTATAATCAAAGGCTCTGATACCAATCTGTCACACCCCGCCAAGGCGGAAACACGAGGCGTAACATCATGGATATCATTACAACACAATGGTGTCAACAATAGAGAATCACTACATGCATAACTAAATATAAAAGACACGATGTGTCATGAAACAAAGGAATCTTGCATTAATGAAAAAGAGTCTCATTAATACAAAGACTTAACATGACTCACAAACCTAAGAAATCAAACAGCATTCAAAATGATCCAATAAACAAGTACGAAACAAAAATCAGAAGATAAACTCCATATGCAATCCTAAGGTCTCTCTAGCCACTTTTAGCTTCAAAACCCTCAACATGCTCACCTGAAAATGATGCTTAAAAACGTCAACACAACGGTTGGTGAGAGTCGTAGGTTTACGACATATAATTCAAGCTTTAAATAAATTATTGTGATTATAAAAAAACAGAACATGGCAGGATAGTTAAGCTAACTATTATACAGGCTAACATGTATTCAACCAAAACAACCAAATCTAGGACGGAACGTGTCCCACGATCCAAATCACAAAGCCATGGGTAGAATCATCACCCGAAGCCAAAGTCCATAACATTGGGTAGGAACGTTACCCCTGATCCAAACCATAACATTTGATAGGAACATTACCCCCGATCTAAACCATAACATTGGGTAGGAACGTTACCCACGATCCAAAACCATAACACTTAGCACATAACATATAATAGCTTCATAAAAGTCCATGCGTCATTTATACCACATAATCACAGCATTTAAAATATTTCAAAACATACTTTGCATCATTTTCATCCCAAGAAAACATAGTAAAATAGGAATATGAAACTCACCTAATGCTCAGCTACTTGACAAAGTGTTACACACAATCTAAACACAACAAAAACACAAGTTACACTCGGTTAGGCTAACGCCCAAGCCAATGTAACAATCATATGATGGACTTCTAAACCTTACATTAAGTTTATAATCCTTTATATACATCTCCCAAATCATTTTCATACCCTATATAACCTTAACCATTAACTTCCAACTTTTCAGTTTCCGGCAAAAATTTAAAGTCACTTTATGACCACAAATAAAATACTAAAACACCTAACTAATGGTTCTCCTTTCATCACATAGCTCCCCAATGAGTTGTGAGCCACTGTGATGTTTTAAAAAAATACTAACTAGAACTATTTTATAAAAATTCATCATTACAAAGTACTCAGATTCGGATCTAAAAGCACACCAAAAAGTTTCACATCCTTAAAAATACTTAGAAAATGTTTTATCGCTAGCCCTTCGAACCGGAGTTAATAGACACATAAGATATGACCCATGATTTTTGGATAATCTTAATTTGAACGTTAAGTAGGGTTTTTCTCTCCGAAATCAGACCTAAATCTGACCCGAATTTACTATTTTGGCAACTTTTCTTCCGAAAATTATTTGACTAACTTCCCACCTAAAAACCTTTCGGGGCCAGACTTTTTAGAAACTAGACTCTCTGAACTTATCAATAGACATAAGATTCATAAAGAAAAACGTTACCATCCTTGAGATATCCATCGAACAACATGAACTAAAATTCTGCTCAAACCTAATTCCTATTTTAACGCAATCCAACCTTAACCGATTACATCAACATGATCCTAATTGATAGGTCACATGAATCTTGAATCAATCATATCGAACATGAATGCATAGAGAGAATAGTAGAGAAGGACAAGTATTTGAAATTCAAATGTT